>QVOA01012060.1:0-19832 GCA_014825685.1 Pseudomyrmex cubaensis | reverse complement strand
TCTATGCAAACATCATAATATCGCATATCGATATATATCGCATATCGATATATATCGCATTTCGATATATATCGCATTTCGATATATATCGCATATCGATATATCGATCTTCTGTTTGTTTCTAATTGCCGATTTCAGCAAAGTGTTAAAATTTGATTAACCAAAATGTAATACTGAATATGTCAATGGATCATAAATGATCCATTTGACAGAATATATCCTCAATATTACATGAACTTCAGCCACGCATTCTTCCTTATGCAATACACCCTGACTGGAAATCATCACTTTCACCTCCTAGTATCTCCGGAACCGTGCCTACGCTCATCTTGAAATTTTACTGGGATTAATGTTTCATCTAATAGTAATATTTGCCATGAAAAAAAGTTTGAAATTCAAGGTTTAAAAAATGAGCAAAATTTGCCATCACTCTTTAGTTTTGAAAATAGTCATTAGAGTTTCAGCACACACTCTTCTCGCTGTATATATATTTTGTTTTTAATATAATTTTATGTGTCTCGCGCACAGCGCTTTTATTACGCTTTAGTATTTATTATCTCTACGATATTGCTTTCTCGCCAGAAGCGATCGCGCGGCAACGCGTTGCAACCACTTGCGGAGGACTAATTTCGCGCGAGAGACACGCAGTGTAGTCACGTCTTAATTATATCGACGCAGTCTACTAGCGCTAGGGAGTATATATATATATATATATATACACACAATATATATATATACATCTACATTTACGCGTATAGCGACGGGAGTGTAACGATTACTCGGATATACACGGCTGGCGCGAGCGACATGATTGGAAACTGCGGTCCGCCATTGTGATCCCATTTACGTGATATTAGCACGGTGTCAGACTGCACCGGCGTGCGAAATTAATCTCGCTCAGCGACGGAAACCCAGCGTTTCTCTCTGTGTCCGTGGGGGACGCAATCTCTACTCGTATAACAATGTGCCACAGGTTAACCGGGAGAGTTCGGAGTCCCCGCTATGAATCCCTATTCGGTTAGATTAGATTTGTTTGCTCGCCGTGTATGAACGCGAGCGTCGCGCGAGCGTTGCACGCGAAAATGCATCCTGCTTTCGACTTTGCTCGCAGCGTTTTCGCTCGTATCCGCGGCAACGGGCGGGAATATCCACGCGGCGTGAAATCATGTTATATTACATCTGTATAATTTCCCGAGGAGTGTGTGTTGTTGTATGAGTTGCGTATATAATAGTATCTCGGTCTCGGGAGTGAAATGGAATTTTATTCTTTCCCTTTGACCGCGCGCTCTATATTTCTATAACACATATAAATATTTGCGTGCAAACTTGTTATCTCCGTGCCATTATTTGTAATTAATTTTGAAGCAAAGTCAACGTGAGAGAAATAGGAAGTGAAATATGTACTTCGCCAATCCAGTTTGCAACTTTTATAACCGACGCGCGCGCGTTTCTCTCGTAAAAGTTCACGGGATTTGCGATGTTTTAGAGTATTAACTGCAGTTTTTTGTGTATACATACACATACGTAATCTCGCATTAGTTTAATTTTTCGATACTACGGTAAAAGCAAAAATTTTTAGGTTTGCCCGCGGGCTGTTGTTCCGGACGGTGGAATTGGCACCGGCGATGACAGTGCGTTAGATTGGCTTTCGATTTTATCGGCAAATTTTTGTATGCAGCAGGAAAACAATGGGAGCACACCGTTGTTTGTATATTCCTCGTCTGTATAAACTGTGCTTTTATTAAAAATCCGCTGATCTATAGTGTGCATACACACGCCGACGATGTTTTCTAGCGTGACCCACAAAAGCTTCTGTGAATATTTATGAAAGCGGTGTATTATTAAAGAAAATGAGGTCAGCGATTGAAAGTCGCTCGAATGTCGTATGCTTGTACACTCTTCGTTTTATAAGTGTCTCTATAAATACATATTTAAAATCTACTTTTCGAGAATTCGAGTTTTACTGCTTTAGATGGTATTTAAATTTTTTTCAGCTGCGATGAGAAGATATCGATTACTTCTCGGTGACTCTGATCGACGTTTAAAAGGCATGTCGAATGTGCTTGAATTTGTCTGAATTTACCTGTGAATACCCCTACGGTTTTTAGTATTCAGGGTAAGAGCGGGATCTCCGTATTTTCTCTCGTCTTTTATCTCTCCCCCTCTCCCCGTTGCTACGGCGCGACCGGAGCATTGCTCGGAGAGAATAACGTATCGGTTCCTTATCTATTTATGTGCGACAGAACTCGATGGCAATCTGCCGTGGGGAAACGCTGAAACAGCCCCGGGGAGAAGAAAGACGCGGTAATCGATTTTCCTGCCGAGCGAAAGAGGGTTCTTTTGCCCGGCAGGCAAATCGTTTCCGCTCGTCCATATCCATGCGAGGAATCTTATTCGGCGGCAATTCACTGCCGCCGTAGTGACTATCGGATTCGAAGCTTCCATCTCCATCGCGCGCGCGAGTAGAGTGCACGGAAGTAGCGCGTATATACACACGCAACGTACTTGCTAAGCGCGAGATCTATCTTGAATTGAAGAGAGCTCGAGGCGTTGCCAAAGTACACGGAGAAAATTTCCGCAGACACGGCCGACACACAGTGAAAAGAATCATAAATTAGATAGCTTCTCTTGTGCGGCAAGAAACGTATTACTGTTGCAGAGTTTTGTTCCTTTGCCTGCAGTATTTAATATATGTGCACAAAGTGCATTACTTTTGTAAGAGAACGAGACGAGATATAAACGTTTTTCACACGGATATTATTCTTGTTTTGCGAGGATTTATATTTTCTATAAGAAAAATGTATTTTTTAAATTACATATTTTCTGACGTTACAAGAAAAAATTTTAAATGTGACGTATCGATCATCGTTTCCACGTAGCTCTCGCGTTCGAGGAGCTCTCGTCGTCGCGAGTGTTCAACGTGTAACAAGCGTTGAAAAGCATCGATTTTATTAACACGTGATAACATGATGAATGCGACGCACGTGTTGTATTACGACGTCCGAAGCGCACCGTGAGCTTTCGTGTGGACACACACCGCGGATGCAACGGGTTACAGCACATCGTGGAATGCCGTCGTAGTGGCGCTCAACTCGTCTCTTTAATTCGCACGTGCGCACTCGCCAGCCACGATATTCGAGATGTGCGGACTGGTTGTGGATCCCGCGCGCTTATTGCTGACTTTAATCAAATAAATTTTCTCTCACCGTCGAGAGAGAGAGAGAGAGACTTCGTAGCAAAGAGCAACTCGCAGTCACGCTTAATTAACCGTTTCAGGTGTGTCGATATAAAAAAAAGAACAAGAAATGATATGATTTTCTAGTTGCTTGGCCAGAGAGACGTGTGTAAGACACATTGAAAAACTAGATCAATTTATATTTTATCTCGAGCTATCTCCCTATCTCAATGTTTTGATAACAGCTATTACCTCTTTTTATAAATGTAAGATTGTTTTTTTTTTTTTTTTTTGTATTTCACAACGAGTTAAATCGTACCGCTGTGGAGAGCAATCGGGTCTTGCCGCACACGAAGAATCGGGACCGGGCAGGCGTGATCAATCGATCGAATCGCTGTGAAATCGCACGGCTCGCTCGCGCCGCTTCGCTCGTAAAGCGTCCGGAAACCGGCGCGGGCATTATTGCGGGAAGAAAAACTATTACCAGTCATCGAACAAGATGCTCGTCGTTGAATTTTCGCGATCAGCCAAGCGTCATCCAATGATGATTTACGACGCCATTCAGTCGTTGCGAATATCTGTAGGCGATTTGTTTTCGCGGTTGTTGATAAACTAGATCATCAGACACTAATTGTAAAATGTGTGTGTATCTTAATGATTCGATTAATTTTACATTTGTAAAACTTAATTGCGCAGCGATTGCGTTTTAATTATTATTTTAACGACAATATTTACGTCAATGTTATTCGCATCAATAATTTTCCAGGAAGAGTGTGCGTTTATGATCGAAAAAAAAAAAAAAAAAAAAAAAAAAAAAAAAAAAAAAACAAGAAGATAAACTCTGATTTCTCCGCTCGTCGATTGCTTGCCTTGGGTTAACATTTATTATGTACGGTCCCGATAAATTGTGCCGCGAAGTGGGGAATTTATGTGGAAGCGGTCGTTTAATTTTTCAGTCGACCTTTTCCGAACGTCAACCCGCTTCGAACGCGATTTGATACGATCCTTCGCGGTGCCGTCCCCCAAAAGGGTCTTCGAAATTCGTTCTCGCTGTTGGATCACGGCCCGAAGGATCACGTCCCCGTAATAATTTATTCTCCACGCGTGAGGTCCGAGTAATTCTTCCGTTTCTTGAATCTCCGATGCAGCACGTCGAAACATTTGTCATTCATTGCCGTACGCGCGGAATTTTGCGCACCGGTGATGACGCGCGTGTATAATATCAGAGCTAAAATCCGCGACGCCCGGAATCTTTCGCGGTTTCGCATAAATTTATATCGTTGCTCGACGGAAGTAGTTCGTTAAGACCATTCATCTCGGAGGAGCGGATTCGTGATTTTCGAGCGAAAGCCACGAATCCCCTCTCCCTCCTCCCTCCTCCCCCCTCCGACCCTCTTGAATTGTCGAGCGTGTGCTGCCACCCCCTCGGCAAGTTTAATCGTGATGAGCTGCGCATTCAATTAGCAGGAGGTATTCAGCAATCTCGGATTAGAACTCGAGCACTCAACGTGGATGCTGTTAAGTGCTCTTGAAAGCACATTGCCGCGAGAAAGAGCACGAGTGCGCAGCGTATAAAAGCGTAGACAGGTCTCTATGTACAAGCCTCCGCGCGTTAACTTTTCTCTCTCTCTCTCTCTCTCTCTCTTTCTCTCTTTCTCTTCATTGTGCCTTTCAGTTTTTTCCTTTTATTCGACATTTAATGCGGATTACTTATTGCTAAACGAAATGCGTTTTATTCCGAGACACACGATGCGTTTCAAAGTTGCGTCAATCAACACCTGTCGACCGTAATCAAGTTGCGTTTACACTGCGATATTCCATTCAAATAAACTCATTTCCGGAAAAGCACGTGCGTTAACACATCGTCGTTCTTTTAAAACTCTCGAGTAATAAAACTCGCGCTTACACATGCGCGTGTAAAATTAAAAACAACCCAAGATAAAAATATCAAACTCATCTATACAATTGATTTATTTTGATCGATCGTGTTTGAATTGAGTGCGACTTATCGTCGATAACGAGCGCAAGTAGAATTGGTGTAGCTTAATTCAATCGGTCTCTTTGGCTTCTGAGATCGATCTCAGGACCGTGGCGAATGAGTGAGTACGAGGCAAACAATAGGCATTATCTCGGATTAGGAATCGCGCGCGTTTAACCCGGGCGCTTGAAGCGCCGAGCAATCGCGGGAAAATACATTTGCTGTAAATTCCCCTTCGCGAGGGAAGCCGCCAGATATAGCCGCCTCGTATAATACTCGTCTCCCCCTTTGGATCCGTCTTCGTTTTCGTCTTCATCTTTTTCTTCCCCCCGTCGCGACTGGTTTTGCGCGCGCGAGCGCGCCAATGGACTCTCGATTTCGAAGGAAGGCCGGACACGCGGGGGAACCGCAGGGGAACCGCAGGAGAACCAGCCGGCACCGATCGACACTTGTCCTCCTTACGAGAGCGCGGTGTCACGTGCAGGCGCGGAAAGACGGCCTCGTGCCACGAGCAGAATGCCGAAAGTATCGGCCGACGACGTGGCTTGTCGTTATATCGACCCGTCGAACGGCTCCGCTGTTGTTCACGGTCGAACGGAGCCGAGTTTCTTTGTGAAACTTGAGAAATAACATGTAGGATGAAACCTTACACAACACCGAGTGCTCAAAAAATATCTTTGCCAAGAAATCGTGAATGAAAGAAATCGAGTAAAAAAAAAAAAAAAACAAGTAAGTTCTGCGAAATGATTCAGCAAATAAACATGGTTTTAATTTAAATTATTTAAGTTTTCCCAAACTTTTTCATCTTTACTTAACTCCCCCGCTTAACTCGCCGAAGATACCGTTCAAGCGACTGGTAAATCGCGTCGGGGTTTACGAGTCGTCCCGACGAGCGTAACCGGAGAGCTTCGGCATCCCCGTGGAACGAATAAGCGTCGAATCGCGATAAAAGGACGCGCGCGGATGCGACGGGGACGCGCTGCCGCGTATCTGCCGCGCGCTTGTTCCACATTGCGGTGCAACGAAGCGTTGCGGATTCACGCGGCGCGCGGCTTTAAGCATCCGCGCACGTGTGCCCGCGCGTTTCCAGCTCCGGCGCTCGTAAACACGCGGGGAAAGGAGCGAACGAACGAGAAACTACGCGTACTACGAGCGTATGTACATACACTCGCGCCGAGGTTAGTTAGGTTAGTTAGGTTCGCCCGTAAAATCTTCTTCGAGTATATAAGCCCCCTTCATCCCTCTCCTCGTTGCCCTCTTCACTTACTCGTTCTTCTTTCGCCGCGACTTCTCTCGTGCCTTGCCTCGTTGTGTTGCTTCGCTCTTCTTCTTCTTCTTCTTCTTCTTCTCGCCGCCTTCTCGTGCGTGACTCAAGGTCACCGACTCGTGCAGCGCTTGTGCTTTAGCGAAGCGATCATTGCCAGTGGGTCGATGCGGAGCGAGGCGCGTCCCGCTAACATCCTCGCGACTTCCAGCGAGGCGGAGAAAAACCGCGACGCGATACTAGCCGCGACGGAGACGATTGCATTCGCATGAAAGGAACGTATTGTTCCGACTATCAAGATGGATGCAGTACGATCGTATACAGCTCGCTTCTCGATACCGCTTGGTTTTCTGCTGCGAATTATTTGTCGTCGACTGCAGACGAATAAAAATCGAGATTCAACGTTACACAACATAAGCAATTTTTCGTATGCGAAGTTTGTGTATTTTTTATTTTTATTTTTTTTTTAATCTGCTTTTGCATCTGCGCTTTTTGCAGATGACAATTTTTGTGATGTCTGTTTTCCAGGTGTGTGGAAAAAATATAAAATTAGATTTATTAACAGAAGCTTTGCTGAGATAAAACTTGCATATTATACAATGTGTTGTATTGAACACGTACGGACGTTTTGCGACGTGCCGCGCCGTTTGACATTGAACGGTAATTTTTCATGACGCGGAGATGGCTCGGGCAAAGCGTTCCGTGAATTAGAGGGCAGAGTGCATGCGTATTTTATTAGATTCATCACGCCCTCGTAATTCTTCGTGATGCCGCCGGCTCAACGCCGTGCCAAATAAATCATCCGGTTAGGAAAGCTTACGCCGGTGGCGGTGCAATCCGTGGCGCGGCGTTTAAATGTCATTATAATGGCTGCGCTTGTAAAATACAGTCGTGCGTGAACTTCCCCCTCCCATACTTGTCATCTGCATCTTCGCGTTGCTCGCTTTTTTTTTGTAACAAAATTTGTTGAACTATCTGCATACCTATATTTTCTATTTACGGAAATGGATTTCCTGTTTGTTTTTTTTTTTTTTTTTAGTTATCCATTTAAGCTGACGCGATGGCAGAAAATATTTTCACAATATTCTCCGGACAGAGTGTTTTTAAATTTAACTCGATGTTTTTTTTATATTTGGCTAAGAGGTATGTGCATTTTTAACATTACTGTATTTTAAACGCGAGACCTCGCGGCTAAGTATAGAAAATTTCTAGCCGGCCGTCCGGCCGATTATCGCGTCGCTGACGATCGCGGTTTATCGATGCATATCGTTTCCGATTATGCAAATGCCCGGGCGTTTGTGTTACTCGGTCCAACACCGTCGGACTGGTGTTGCCAGCTTGACAGCTACATTATTTGCACGCGCTCGTTTGCATCGTAAATTCCGCGCGATGCGCCGCGCCGATTTGCTCGCTCAAAACGTTTCCGTTCCCGTTTGATTTGTAGCGCATTTGGCGTTTCTTTATTTCTCGTGACGCGCGCGTTTGGTACAGCGCGCGTTTATCTCGTATTGCCGTGTAATACGAGGTAATGAAATGTCCGACGTGGCAGACCTCCGGAACCTTGAAGATCCGTGGACGCCTTGGAGATCTGTACGGGGATAAGCGTTTATCGCCCCGCGGATCCTTCACCGTGCAAATGCGCTCACGTTCTGTTTACCAAAGCCCGCGGCTGCCATTTTTTGATGACGGTCACGCTCGAGATGTGACAACTATAACTGTATTATTCACAGTTTATCGAACTGAGATTTATTTATTTTGCATGAGAAACAAAAAAAAACAGAGAAAATCTTTAAACATATCTGATGTGTAAAAATATTGTTTCTGCCAATTCTTTTTCTGCTCAACAATTTCAATTGTTCATTATTATCATCGCTTCGCAATCTCAAGAGCGTTTTAATAACATCATGAGAAATTAATCTGCGGATTTCAATTTCGTGGACTTCCTTTATTGGCTTCCGGTGTGGCGAAGAGAACGCGGAAGCGGCCGACAGCGGGAGGAGAAGAGGATGTTCCCTTCCTCCCCCGCAGAAGGCCCTGCGACGCGTGACGGCAGCATCGGAATGCTCGCTGGCTCTATAAATCCACAGGGAGGCGAGCGCGCGCCGTGTAATAGAATGACGGAATTCACGGTGGAATAGAATCGGCTTGTTATTAGCACGTTCTAACATAACTCGGATTCAGCGATGCGTGCGGCCCACAGTCGCGGCGGGGGAGTCGCCCTCGCGAATATTTATGACGCACCGAGTAGCCGCGGAACCTTCTTCCCGCGCGGAAATTTACGTCGCTCGGTGTCATCAACGATTCTTGTCTTAAACAAGAGGATAAAATATTATTACACGAACTCGACGATAAAATCAAAGAGCGATTTTCGCGAAGTAAAAGCATTCTGAGAAAAATAAAATAAACAATATGTGACGATTTTGTTCATACAATTAAATATAAAATATCTTCTCACATAGTTTTCCCAATATTTCAAAACTTGTTTTAAATTGCAAATTTTGAGTTTTTTCAATTCTTTGCAAAGTTTTCTGATTTGAATCTTCATTGTATCGATCCATCACGATTTACCGAATCGCAGGGATTAGCGGAGAACCACTGCGCGCATGAGATTTCTGTGCAAAAAGACACACGAAGAGAGAGATGCGGGGTTCGGTACGGTTTGCCGCGGTATGCGGAGGTAGAAGGTATATACCAGGCTCCGGTTGTGTTTCGGTTTCTTCGCTCGTCCACGTGCTGCTCACGGCGAAGTAGAAAGACCGCGGAGACGCGGAGCGAAACAAGGACGGAGGAGAAACGAAGGGAACGAATAACATAAAGCGCGTGGTGTGTGTATATATATATATATATATATACGCAAAGAAACACAGAGAAAGAGCGAGAAGAAGAAACGCGCAGCATCCGACGGAGTCGTTCGTGCAGAGCGCGCGAAACCGCGCGCCGTTTTCTCTCCGCTCTCGTCTCCTCGTGCTCTACCTCCTTCTTCTTCCCCTGCCTCTCTTGCCGGTCTCTCGTAATAAAACGATTCCCCTCGACCAATTTACGCCTTCGAGATCCGCGCCACGACGGGCTCCTCAGGCCCGTCAGTTCATAGCCGATAACTCCATTGCAACGTGGGTCACGACTCGGAGATACTCTTCTCCGTAGCTTCACCTCGGAGCTCCTTCCCATCGTGCGCGCATATACAGAAAGATCCCCTCATCCCTTCTCGTTTTCTTTCTCTCGCCCGTCCACAAGCGCGGTTCTTCCTCCGTGTCTCTAATTGCACTCGTTCCCCCGAGACGTGCATCGTCGATATTTATACCGTCGTACTTTATTCGAGCATCGGCCGCGTCGTCGTCCTCGGGGCTCGGTGCAAAGCCGGGACCTGTAACGACACCCGTAAAGTATTCTCTCCTCTCTTTCTCTCGCTATGTATGAGCATTAATAAAATCTGCCAAAGAATCACGAGCGGTCGGATCGCCGCCGTGGCTCTTTTCGCGTCTTACAAAGCGGATGTCGTTGCGCGGTTTACTCGCACCATCGTGCGGCTCTTGAACGTGAAATATGCAATGAACGGACGTCAATTTGTTTTTCAGCAAAAAAATTTATCGTATACTTTGCGTATAAATAAAAACAATTTGCGATAAATATCTAGAAGTTACATTTTCTTCCAGCTGGCACATTTTTGTTTGCGCGCGCTCCATTGTGAAAGAGGTGTGTAAGTAAGACCAGTAAGACGAGTCAAAATTATGCGCGCGAATCGATACGTTTTATCGAACCGAAAGAGAGAGAGAGACGCGATAGGAAGAGATCAATTTATTTTAAGACAATTATCGGATTCATGAATATCCTCGGCTATACATTTAGCGTCAGTTGGCACTCCGCGCCGTTGTTATTAAGTGGAACGATAAAAACGTCGGAGGCCATTGTTGCGGATTTTATTGCACGAAGAAGGTCGTAAGACTACCGAGATGAATTATTGGAGCGAGAAAGAGAGAGGGAGATCTCTCGATTGCCGGGAGATCATGGATGTTTACGCGCGCGCAATAAATTCGGAGAGCAGATGTTTCGTGGAATTAAATAAAATTATATTGGGACGAGATTGTGCGCGAGATAATCGAAAAAGTCATTCTTTTTTTAGACAGCAGGACGATAACGTTCCGAGCAGACGCAAAAAATACTCTTTATAAGATAAACGAGTAAAACATGAACGCACCTGCAGGCAACTCTTGCAGGAAATGCCCACAGTTTTTTTTTTTTTTTGTTTTGTTATCTCCTCACGTATCTGTCGCGATAATTGAGATCGATTCATTTTCCGCGCGGGCATCAACTGTATTAATATTTCGCCTTGAGGTGCCATTTACCGTCCTTCACCTTCGAGCGTTCCCGGTTTCGTTCGATATAAATGATTCTATCGATCCTCAAGGCCCGACGGGATTATTAGCAATACATCTATATAAGATGTCAAATGGAGATATAATGTATCCAAGTCTTTTTTTTTTTTTTTTTCTTTATTCCGTTTCATCGTTTTGTTTTTATCTCATGTTTCACGATGCGCGCGCGGACCTGAAATTACGCGACCGATCATTATTTACGCCGACGAGACGTACGTATATACGCATGATGCGTGCGCACGCTCTCTCTCTCTCTCTCTTTCTTCTAAGTATAATTACCCCAACATGCGAGCGCAACTTCTTTCCCACCGGAGAGAACTTATTACATTCGTACTTCTGTCTTCTTATTATCGAGACCTTGGTGATGTATATATGTGTATCAGTACATAAGCTCGATAAAAAGGGAATCGACAATCCAAGGCTGGCGCAATTATCGCATCGCTGATATCGAGAACTTTCGTTTCGTCTCTCGTAAAAAAAAGGAAAAAAATACGAACAAACCACATTGAATTATTCATTCGAGATAAAGCGAGGAGCTATTGTGTCGCTATTTATGAAAAATTTTATGTGGACGTAACAATTTATTCTCAAGAGTCTCGGGAAAGAACTGGGAGTGAGAAATATTGTTAAAAACTTAGTTCGCGATATTAAAATAAACGCCGCGGTTTAAAAACTCGCGGATCATCATCGTTGTCGTCGTCGTCGTCGTCGTTACCGGTCGGTGTGGAAAGTAACGATTTGACTTCGCTTTTACGAGGTCCTCTCTCGTTCCTATCGTTGATGGAAAATAAAACCATAAAAATTTTTTGCGCACTTGGCAGCGAGAGACCGAACAATTACTGAAGCCGCGTTCAAAGCGGCTTTTTATGAGAGGACCGCGAAGTCGGCGATGTGCTCTTTCTGCTTTAGCCGCCCCGTAACGTTTAAACGCTCTGAAAGTGCCGTGTATAAACGTCGACGCGCTCCCGTAATCGTTATATAGATCGTACAACGCGCGCGCCACGTTCTTCCTCGAGTATTCTATAAAGGCGGCAACTGGCAGGCCAAGATAGCGCGCAGGCCATTGAGAGGTATATACGAAAAGAGCTTGATTACTCGGCAATTTCTTTCGCGACCTCGTCACTCGAGTCGGGAGTTGCAATTACCGCGTTGTGCACGCGAAGTCAATTCGCGCGGCGACTGGTTTCACAGAATGTCTTCGGAACGCAATTATCGATCGGAGATGTTAAAAAATCGACAAGGCGAGTAACGTCAGATATAACGTCGATTGAAATTAAATTCAATTACAGACCCGGCCAGTTAGATGTTTATATAGCCGACAACAATTCTCGATGATGGGCACGTAAGAAAACCGAGGCGCGATCTCGAGAACGATTATATTTACCGCGTCGTCGATGTGTTTCGAGCGAGCGACTTGCGTAATTCGCGGTTCGCGTATTTTACGAGCGGACGAGGAGTATTTTTTTTTTTTCCCACATTTGCGCGCGCCACGTCGATGTGTTAGCGTTTTACGGGTACAAAGTTTCGACGCGACCGTAACTCACGGTTCATTATATTTTCAAACGGCGCGATTTGCTGCTTCGCGCTTATCCTTTCGACATTTAAATGCCGCAATTAGTTACTCCAATTGCGAAATTTATGACCGTACGTGTACGACACAAATGGTTTCTCGCTACGTTTGACATTTCAGATTCCACTGATTTCTATATCACGATACAAATAATGTTACAGTATTCAATTTTTTTCGTAGATAAATGTTGTAACGTCTAATGAGCTCTGTGGAGAGAATTTTTTTTTTTTTCATAAAACAAAATTCTTAAAATATCAAAGCGTTTTCTCTGTAAATAAATATTATTGATAAAAAAATTGATTTAAAATATGATTTTATTGAAGAATTTGGTAACTTCACACATTTGTTTGAGAGGACGCGCACGCACTGCGCGTATATATAATTTACTCGGTTTAATAAGATAATCTGCAGCTCGCAACGATGTATTGATCGGTACCCGTGTACCTGTAAATCAATTCTAAATTAACTTTCCTCTGAGATTAATATCACCGATGCCGGACGCGCGCGCGCGCGCGTTCTCATTCTCTCTTCCGGACGTTTCAGCGCGCAGCTGAAAAAGCGATTTGCAGTATGACAACTCGATCGTATCGGGTCCGCAGGATTTCTCTCCGCGTGCACGTATTCGCCCCGCGTTCGCCATAACCCGCAAGAAAAAAGCTGTCGTCTCGGAGCGCGCAATATCGTCGATCCCCGACGAAAGGGGCGATGAATGGCGCGGGAGCGGCGGGGCACAGTGAAAGACGATTTTATCTCGGCGCCGTAACTCATACCGGTTTTTCGTATGGCGAACAGGGTGGCGCGCGATTTCTTGCCAATCAGCGGTGCAGGGGTGGTGGGCCCTTTATTCGGAATCGATTAAAGGCGCAGATAAATAAACCAGATCGCCGGCGGTTTGTTCCTTGCATTATCTTTTCTGACCGCTCGGTTTCCAGTTACCGGACAAGCTCGCGAGTTCGATTAGTTGTTTTATATCTTGTTAAATTGAATGTTGTTACAAAATAAATAATCGCGCGTTGTTTTGTTAAACAGACGAGCATTGTAAATTAATTGAAAGATTGACGTCTTTTGAGAAGATCGCGTCACTCATGTAGTGAGCGAATGTTTTTTCAAGCGAGGCGCAAAAAATAACCAATTAACGTGTTGGCACATATTCACACATACACGCGCGTGCGTAGTTGCGGGAAGATTTAATCATCGAACACCGGTGAGTAGTTACATAATTGCTAGCGTTCCGCGTGGCAGACTCACGCACGTCGATTCATCAACAATTTATGTTTTTGCCGAGGTAAAATCTCTCCATGGGCCACTCCACGGTCTAAGCACCGGTCTACGATTCGAGATAAGTTAATTGATTTTAACTTTAATTTAATTACAGAGAGACGTTCGTGCACGACGCACACTTGTAACGAAAACTCACTCTCTCTCTTTCTCGCCGCGGAACTCGACAACCGCTTGTACAAACGTTATTACTCTCGCGAAGGCAACTAGAGTTGTAAAACTATATCTTTACATACATCGTTGACGCGTTTCGCGCCGCGATCTCGGCATTAAGCGGAAAATACTCGGCACGTGAGAGTCGTTTTCCGTCCACTTTTCGCGTGTGCATAAATTTCGCAGTTTATTATTCGCCTCGCGAGCTCGCATTCGCTGATATTCCCGAATCGAATTGCATTTCCGTCCTTCGAGCAGTTAATGAAGTTTTGTCCACTCTGCGGAAAGATAAAATGTGAATATGATTCTATTGTTTTCGATACAAAAAAAAATGTCACTGTAAAATTATATAATAGAAACCTATTCTTTTTTCTGCGTGCGAGACATTGTTTGAAAACTCGAAAATTGATAAAGTTTTGTTGCGTGTGATTAGAGATAAAAATCTGTAATAAAATTTCGAGATTAAATAATAAAAACCATCGTGATATTTTTCGAACAAATAAAAGAAGTTTTAACAATAGACGTGAAAATATAAACTGCATGTGTGTGTGTTTGTGTGTGAGTGTAATGAGTAATACAGTCTAGCGGTGATAAAAAAATAGCTTTAGCACCGGCCGGCCGCCGAAGTCGACACGCAGAAAATCGATTGAGACGATCGGTCGTGGCGTCAGGTGATTCTAAAGTGCGGCGTACAACGTGCTTATATTCCGACGTAAAATGCGATGTAGTATAAAACTAGTAGAGAGAATCGAGTATTATCTAGCCACTCGTCGTCGATACTCGAAGACCTCGTTGACGGGATTATCGTTCCGACAACGTGATATTACGCGTCTCTCGGCCGAGACGTGTAGTTTTACCTGTCATTTGCGGATATATATATTAAATACGCCAGTTCTTAGCCCGAACGCGTCACAGAAATTGCAATTTGCCGGTCCTGCACGAGCGCGATATCCGTGATATCGCGCCGCGATCGAGCGCAGCGCATTAAATCGATCGGACGACGATCCTTTGCAGGCTCTGCGCTACATAATAATGTAAACTGCAATGTTGTAATCAACGATATCGCGAGTAATACTAATTGCTATATATCGTAATTGTTCAGATAATGATAGTATATGCATAATGCGCGGGAACATAGGAGATATTAATAAAGCAGTCATAGATTACGCGTTGTGTGTGCTCGCGCATAAGCGATGATGGGATTTAATAAATAATTAACGTTTGCGTGTGTATGTGTGTGTGTGTGTGTGATGATTATTCGGTGTGTAATATAGAACTTCTGGCTCGTATCTTCAACAAATGAAGTCTTCAACGTGTCTTTGTGAATATATTACATTCTCTCCTGCGAATATATTACGCGTATTACGTATATAACACACGTGATGTAACTCGGGCGGGTGTAATGTAAATGGCATCTGTTAGTTTTGTATAATGTTACGTAATTATTCTCGGTGTGTAACGATTTCGTTGGAGTAAATAACGTTTTTGCCCGAGGCGGAGTTGTATTAAATAATAACGTCGAGGCTCGAAGCTGTTCACGATGTGTACTTGTAATGCTAATTACACATAATATGTGAATTATTTGACGTTCGTGTTACGGCTGCGCCAGCGCGTGCGCGCATGCTGTTAATTAAAGTTTACCTTAAATAAAGGCGGGTCCCGAGATCTTTTTGCCTCATTCCGTCAAACGATGAATAAAAACCTCCGTAACTGGAAAGCAAATTGTCCGGGACTCAATTGTACAACCGAAGACGCGCCGATACGCAGCAGTCGTCCGATATAATTTCTTCTTAATTAAAGCACGCCGATCATTCGAGTCGATATCTTCCCTTCCATCGTAAATAACAACCCGAGGGTAATTAATTATCGACGAAAACCTTTCGCGCCGTTTATATTCTGAAATAATTGGCGCTACGAACGGCGCACCTGTGAAATTACAGCGAAATGTTCGCCGCACAAACATCTGTCTTGCGTATCAAATCTATAAAAAATGCAACGCGATGTCTCTCTTATTTTCGGTAGTTGCGGATTATCGATGATTAAATTTGCAAATTCACGAACGCGGTAACTGTCTCGCGATTCCGCGCGATATCGCAGACTAGACGGGCGAGCGAGCGCAAGCACATAAGAAATGTAAGAGAATATCTGTTTCCGCGCTCGCGCATTCATGATTTACGATCCCGCATTATCCTGGCGATTGTTCTCTTTTCGTTTCGGGGCGGAATACCGGGCGGTCTTCTCGCCCGTTCGATAACGTCGTGAAAAAGTGAACACTCCCCCGCCCACTCACCCCCGGCATCTTTTATTGAATTCGCGGAACCGCCGACTCTCTCTCGTCTTCCTTGTTCGAGCTTTATAAATGAGCTCCGGAGCCGCGAGAAGTTCGTAAAACGCGGCCATTATGAAGGTTCCGGCGCAGTCTTCTGGGAATTTCGCGGGGAGAACGGGCAAATTTTATTAATGTTAATTTCAGCTAAGTGCTATACGCTTATCTGGGGCGTATTACGCTGAATTATACGGACTTGCGTCCTTTTTAATCGAGTTACGCCGACCGTGATGGATTTTTTTTTTTTTTTTTTTTTTTTTTTTTTTTTTTTTTAAACGCGTAACTTTTATAACGGTTCGCTTGGCACTTACGATAGATTACCGTAATATCGCGAAAAGGCCAGGGACCTCATATTTCTACCACGGGCGGAGAGTCACGTTGGTAATTTTTCCTGATGCACTAAAAACGTAGCTTGAGTTATTTAGCTGAAAATATAATATCGCGCACATCGTTTTCCCCTTCTCTGATATTATAAATCACTTTAGCGAGCTACGTACATATATTACCCACTCACACACACATACACACACACACACTCTCTCTCTCTCTCTTACCTTCTCTCTGCATTAATTAAAATGCAGAATTTATTTTCTCTCGCGCATTTAAAAAGCTTCAAATTACGATCCAAATAAATGTGTCTCCGGCGAAGAAGATGAACAATTCGGCGGAAACGAAAATAATTTCAGCACGCGCTCTCTTTCTCTCCCCTTCGTCTTTCTTTTATAGAAAATGAGGAAAACCGCGGCGAAAAAGCGGCGCGCACTGCATCGTTCGCAAAAAAATTGTCGGTTAAATCTTCGAAACTCGCAAAATATTCACGTGCATGAAAGAGAGAAAGAGAGAGAGAGAGAGTAAAGAGGGAGAAGGGGGATGCGCGATAAATTCCAGATACGAAAATTAATGTCGCTCAGAACGATATTCCGGTGCACGACGATGATGCAGTTCGCCGCGAATACGCACTGCATACTGAGCGGAACATTATTCGACATTATAAATGAGAATCGTAAAACATTATGGCACACACAAACGCGCGCACACACACACACACACACACACATACACACACATTCACTATCTTCCGTTTTTCTCCCTCTTCTGTTTCTCGATCCCCGCGGTGCCGCGCCGCGGCCGTCGCCGCGTCACGCCTCACCTTTCCTCTCGTTTTCCTCGCCATTCTCGAGATAAAATTACAGCGAGAGCGACGCCCGCGCGTCGACTTCTGAATTATCACCTCTCGTTTGCGCTCTTGACGATGACGACGACGACGACGACAACGACGACGACGACGACGACGACGACGACGACGACGACGACGACGACGACGACGACGACAACGCCGACATCCAGTATACCTTTTGTTCTCCCGCGATCCGATGCGATGAAAACGAGCGCGCAGAGAGCATCATCCTTCTCTACGGAAAACGAGGTCGAGCGGATGTTAATTATCGGATAGCGCGCTATCTGTTCGTTGATTTACGGGGATTACTTCCACCGTTTCGAGCCGCTGCTGTGCCGGCATTAAAACGGTTATATATCTATTTGTCGAATTCACCGCGCGGAACTTTCAATTGTTTGACGTATACCTATATATTGTATATATTTCTGACTATGTAGCAGAGCGTGCTTCAAATTTTATTGCGTATCCCGGGAAAGCCGGGGTCTAAAAGAGCGGGCAATTAAGCGCGCGGACGCTCTTATCGCGCGAGAGAGCGGGAGAGATTAATTGTTAATTAATTAATCTATTAAAAGATCTCGAGAAAATATTCGCGCCGATCGGAAAGAAAAAGAACATTTTACGAGAGACAAAACGAGTAAGTATAATTATTCGCAATTATTCGGCAATTGAGCAATCGATTAATCGTAACTCGTTAATTTAATTACGCGCGCGGCAATTACAATCGACGCGCGCGCCTCTGGTGTTACACTGGTATCCACGTTGTGTTTTAATCGTTTCTTCTGTTCCGCGTTAACTTTATTATATCCATTCTCCCGCGCGCGCGAAGTGTGTGTTTTATTACATCGTCGCTTCTATTTTTATCAGCACCTCGTGCGATAAACTGCAACGCAGAAGCTTGATTATTCAGGTCGCTTGCTCGTGAAACGGACGGAGTAATTAAGCGTTACGCGAAGCACGCGCTCCCTTTCATTTTTGCCGTCTTCAGCATCGTTAACGCAAAAGCCCCTTTCTTTTCCCGCGACGAATTACATTCCCGCTCTTAGATCCCGTCACGGGATTAGTGTTAAGTCAGTCGAGCGATTACGGCCGTTTATTATTGATCGGATTACGGCGTAGATCGTAAAGCGCGCTTCGTTTTTTCCTCCCTTGTCTTTTCGGTATTTCTGTACCGTCGTGACGCTCGACGTGACACGCTGCGACGACGCCCACGCGTGTCGACGATTGACTTCTGAAATATTTACAGCTCATTGGGCGGCTTGCTCGCCGCGATATATATACGGACATCTTCGATTTTATCGCGTTCTCCCCTTGTTGTCTGCGGAATCTATATTAAGAGCGCACAGTGCGTGCGTACAACGGAGCGCGATAGAAACTATGTTTGTGCGTAATTGAGCACTTCGAGCCAAGTGCCGTTACACGTGCCGCGATCAAGATGAGATTATTTTTTGTGAGAAATGAGATGATCGTGCAATTAAATTCGGCGAAGAGAGTTTCTAATTAACTTAAGTTTTAATTAAATGTCGAGCAATATATCTCGTGATCTAAATATATCCACTTTGTGATCGCGCGAATTCAGCATCTCTGAAATAAATCGCACAATAATTTTTTTTTTAATCTGTTGTTTTTCAGCAGACTGCGGAAATTGCCGATTAATGTGAGATTTTCGGGGTTTTCCCGTTGACAGTGTCGCGCGTTTCACGCAATTGTATTGCGCAAACCGTTGTTTATTTCTTCAAGACATGTGTAATTTCGGAGATTTCACATGAAATTAATTGCGTGTCGCATCGTTTCGTTTCGCAACGCTCCAACGGCACAAGAGCCGAATGCGCGCTCTCTTTGTCGGCGATCGCACTTGTGGAGGCACCTTTCATTACGTTCCGACAGTTGCTCGAGTTTAATAATGGCGACATTAAATGCGGGGAACAGCGACGTCGATCGTAAATTAGATATTCGCATTGACGAGCGGCCCATTGTCGATCCATATTTCCCAGCTTTGAGACTTTTTAATAGTGATGGAGTTTAATAACGCGGCTCTATAAAATTTTATATCCTCATCACGGGAGTGAAAAACGAGCGCAATATCGCGTATATCGTGTGCAACACGCGAAAAAAAAACACCAATTACCGCGAGGAGGGAACAAGAGATGTCTAGAAGTCACGTATTGCCAAATTGATCGCGTGTAACGCACATTTCGAAAACTCACATTTTACAACAGACAAATATCAAAGAAATTTTCACCGAATGCGCGAATTGTGTGCTCGCTTGTATTTCTCATCTGTAGGAACTTCGATAATAACGCGCGAGCAACCGTGAGAGATTCTGATAATTGATTCGACCTTGTTCGAACAATGCGACTTTACATAACGACGTGTATTCGCGGTTTCATTCAATTATATCTAGTTCACTGTTTAGCGAACGTTATTGCCGCGCTGCTTTTATTAAACAAGAGCTTGCGGAAGCCGTCAGCAATGTTTTTTTTCGATTCGCTCGCATCGTTGACGATGGTAGATTTTTTTTTTTTTTTTTTTTTTTTTTTA
>QVOA01012048.1:0-10565 GCA_014825685.1 Pseudomyrmex cubaensis | reverse complement strand
AAAAAAAAAAAAAGTCGAACAACAACGGTAGCGAGCGAAATGTTTTTTCGATGCGAACTTAGCGAAAAAAAATTCACGTTGTGCGAGTTGTCTCACTCAGTCTTTTTGCATGACGGTGTACTTTGTGTGTTCCTTTTAGTATTCTCTATCTACTTGATTCTCCCTATTTTAGGGAAACCTTTTGCATCTTTCTATACTTGTTAAAAACGTTGAAACTTGCTCTTCTGGAAAGATCAAATGCCTTATATATACATCTAGGAGGAGTATCGTATAAGAACAGCACCGTTTTACAAAAGTTTCCTCGACAATACTTTCATTATTGTCATTTCTTTAGCACAATAATGCGATTTCACTTTAGAACTTTCTGATACACACTTTCTTCATCTCGATTTCTTCATCTGAATTTCACTTCTCAAAGCTTTCGATTTTTTCGATAAGTTTTGAAAAAGAAAAAAAAACCAAAATCTGGTCGTATGTACGTATGTATTGTAACATTAATCTGGCAATGTGTGTAATAGCGTGTGTCAATTTGTTGAATGTGATCGGTATTCTAATATAAATATGTTATTGTATATGTATATTTAATTATTTTTAATTAATTATTAACCGTGATGTGCGTCTCTACTGTTGATCACCGCGTAAGAACTATTCGAAAACAACGATATGATAATTTCTTGGAAAGAAAATCGGAAGAAAAAAAAACCCGATTGTTCTTACAAGGTCGCTCATTTCTCGCCATTGGATGTATATGCAACACTAGAGGGCATGTTTATTGCTGTGCGCCAAGTTACGTTTGAGTATTTGTTTTTACTTCGCGCG
This sequence comes from Pseudomyrmex cubaensis, assembly GCA_014825685.1. Lineage (NCBI taxonomy): Eukaryota > Metazoa > Arthropoda > Insecta > Hymenoptera > Formicidae > Pseudomyrmex > Pseudomyrmex cubaensis. Next base: position 9,746 of record QVOA01012048.1, on the reverse strand, counting down.
CGATTTTGTTGTACATATATCGTCAAATTGTACTTTTATAATAACAATCGGTAATGTAGATATGTTTTTTTTTTTTTTTTGCGCAAGGTTTCGATTCAAGGGATCGATTGTGCATCACGCAATGTAGTGAAAATTACAAAAGTGAACAAATTTCTATGATTTTATTGGTCAACAACTAGTGAATTCGCTCACTTTTGTAATTTTCGCTACGTTGCATAGATACACAATCGACCCCCAGATTACAATATACATATGAAAGAATTTTCTCAAGAAGGTGCGCGCGTTCGTTGCTTAAATCGTCGATGATTAAGTGCTTTTGAAAAATCTGCTTTCACGCCGTAAATAAATTTTATTCCTTTTCTTCTCTCAAAGATGAAAGATTGATGAACTGGACCAAGTGGTAGCTTGTCGCGTTTCTATTTGTTGTAGCTTTATATTTATTTTGTTATCCCTCTCTTACGTGCGAAGCGAAACGTTTTTATTTATCGTCCGATGTCGGATCGTTTTTCCGTCATCTCGTTTTTATAATCGCTGAACGATAAAAACAAAAAAAGAAAAAAAAACCAAAATGAAAAATCGTATCGAGTTGTCGAGTTGTGCTAGTTTTTAACAAGATAAATATAATCGATGATATTTACGTTAATTTCATCCTTATTTGCGGATAAGTCAATAATTTGTGAAATACATCACACGTCTCTCTTGACAAAAGGCGGATTGTAATTTGAAATTCTTCAATCATTGATGATCAAAGGTGTTATTCTCTGTATAATACACTCTGAAGTTAAAACAAATTATATTTATAAAAATTATTAACAACGAAAAACATCTAAGTTTTTTTTTTCGTTTAGATTGCACGAACTTACCCTTGCTTCTTTTCCTCCCATGTTCTACTTGCAGTGGTCGCGCTCAACAGAACAACGGCTGCTGAATTGTTGTTTTGTGTCTCACTACGACGATGATTTATTGATTCTAAAAGTAAGAACAAATCACATTCATTTGCTAATAAAAAAAAAGACATTTTCTTTGTGTTCTACAAAATAAGTTATTGTACATGTCAATAGATTTGAACTACTTTGCTAAAATGATTAAATACTGATCGCGTTTAGCAAAACAATTGCCAAGGTAGCGTCTTGTCAATACTCGATGTTGATTTGTTGGTTCTAAAGGTAAGAGACTCACGTTTGATTGCCACTAACAAAGCAGCTTGTTCTGTTGAAACTGTCATTTCTGCTGCGAATTTCGGGCGACAAAACGGTTACACATTCTCTTATGAGCTTGGCCGTTCTCAGACTTCTTTCTGATTACTGCATTACAGCTGTTAAATTGCGGATCGTTGATTCTCTCTTTGTTACTTGTAATTGGATTTTTAGAATCATGATTGTATTTTTAGAATCATGATAGATTTTGAGGATAATTCTATCACAGTAATAATTTATCTCAACCGTTTGATGCAACTGTGACCATTTTGCGACTGTAATCATTGTTCTTTCTGTCTCTAGTGTTTTTGGATGAAATACAATATATGTGCGATATATATTCATCTTAACTTTTTGTGATAATATTTATTTTTTATTTATTATGTCAACGCCCTTTCGCGTTCGACATTTGAATTCCGTCGTTGGCGCGTTGTCTACGTATTTGCGCAAAATGGCGCATCCAATCGAATCGCAAAACGAGTATCTTATCTAAAAACTGGCGTATGAGTTTCCTTTCTTCATGTCCAATAAATCATTGAACGACATTGAATTGAGTTGACGCGTACGCGCACGTGTGTCATGGTCTTGTCAGTTGTTGTCGTAAAGCTACTTTAAAAGTGTGATAAAAAATCAATCTCGTTCCATTTGGGTCCATTAAGAATCTAGCGGATATCATTTAACTGAACAAAATGACGCGAGACAATAGTGTCATCACTAAGGTACTTGCAATCTAATTGTTTTTTTTTATTCCGTATATTGATTGAGATCGCGGAAAATCGCAGTGTTTGATTGTTATTGTATCTCTCCAGATGCAATGTGTGGAGGACAGCTTGCAAGACACTTTGTACAGGGTTCAAATGATCGAGCAGAAGCTGAAGACAAAGCTACTTACCATAGAGAATCGCGAGAGATTGGAGAACGAATTGGAAGAAGTCAAAGAAGTTCTCAAAAAGAACGAAGAACAATTGAAAAGTTTGAGAAAAGAAAACTCAAAATCGTTCATGATTGCGTTGTGTTTCGGATTCCTATGTTTTCTCTTCTACGGAGTGTATTTGATGATTTATGAGAACGTTTAGTTTTTTGATTGACAAATTGTGACTATTGATTTACTTGCGTGTAAATTGTGCAAGTATTACCCATCTAGATAATAAGATGTGAACGTTTCAATCATTACCAGTTGATACAACAGAGATTACAAGTACTGAAGTTATTTAGGAATAGGAGGAAAAAAAAATTAAGATATTTGTAATCATTTTTTAAGTTTGATATTTTGTATATATGTATATAGTATTTAGATACAATTATACCCTTAATTATACAATGCTGCCAATATCATACATTTCAAGACGTACGACCAAGACAGAAATAGGCCTATGTGTCAACATATGTAACATATACAAGTGATAATAAACATCTTAAATGTTGTATAATTTATATAGTTTATTTAAACATTTATTTCTGCATTTGTGCGTTAGCTTGAATTTATATTTTATAGCACACAAGACTTCTCTGATAATTGGTATCTGTTTTCACTTGTCATGCAGCTATTTTATAAATGCAGTTTTAGGAAATGCAATTTTCACTATATACTCTTGTAATTATATAGTGTTACTTGCTACGTTAAGTTATACAAAGGAATGCGCGCAAACCTTGATCGTTCACCTTAAAATTAAACATAACAGATTTCTTAATTGTATCGTTTGACTTTTATCTCTTAGTAGTTAACATGTCGTAATCAGGTATCCCAGTCATGTAACTCTTTATGTACTTGGCGTGTACTTCGGTTTCCAAGAAAGTGCCACGTACTGCTGGATGGTCCTTCATAGCGATTTTCCATTCAAACTGTGTTGCAACAAAAAACTTCGCTTTAATAATTGATCTCTAATCGTATACACACACATATCGCTTTCTAATAACACAACAAGATTACCAGACATAGGAATCGCTGTTTAGGTGCCACAAAGTCCTCCCCTCGTATGAGCCTGATAACATCCGCTCTCTCACACCAGGGCCAAATCATGAAATCCACCATACCTGGCTCAGAGCCTCCAAAGAAGGGAGTTCCTCTCCTCCTTAACTCTTGCTCGAAAATGTCTAAACCAGTTAATGCCTCTTGAAACGACCGATGATCAAAAGTTGTTAAATAAAATCCCTAAACACGAGATCCTCCAATGAAATGCAAGTGTTTTTGATTTACACTCACATATAAAAAATTCAATCAATCTACCTTGTACATAGGCGTTATGACTGAATTAAACCTGTCGATTAAAAGTCTGTCCTTAGCTTTCTTCAAGGGATCGTTTGGATACAATTTGTTCTTTGGATAGACCTCATCTAGATAATCAGCAATAATCAAACTCTCATACAATATTTCCCCTCCTGGTATTTCGATACAGGGAACTTTCTGCAAGGGATTTTTGTCTACAAACCATTCCGGTTTTTTCTGCAGATTTAAATTCACTGTGTCATATCTAAAAATAAAATCACATATGACAGGATACACATGTACATATAAGTATGTAAATAGGTGCTTACATAATATTGTTCAACAGTAATATCTCGAGGTCAAATCAATCTTCAATGCAATCACAAGTAAATAAAAAAAAAAATATGTAACATATATATTTACGGAATTTGCTTGGCATCCAACACCAGATGTATTCTCTGCGCATAAGGGCAGAATCTCATGCTGTACAAGCGTATTTTGCCAGGCACGAGAGGCGGCGGCACCGATCCTGAAAGAAACAAGGAACCGTCTAGAATTCCAAAGGACGTTCGCTGCTACTTGTCAATTCGTCACGCGATTTATACAATTCTTGCAACAATAATATTTCTTTTTTTCATACCAGTACTCAAATGCGGCGTGTCGGACATCCTGACATGCAGCCGTTAGTGTGCGAAATGTGTGTCAGAAAAACGGGAAAAACCTCGCAGTAATCCTGATATTCCGCGACTCGGGTGGCGGCAGGAGAAATAAATATATCGATGACCGAGTCGGCAAAGGCTTGTCTACACATACAGGTGTCGTGAGTACACACACGTGTCCTTGACACAACGAATCCTGCGTATCACGGCACACATGCGCGCCTCGCGTCTAGTTGAAATCTATTTCTTCTTTTCCTTCTGTCCGTTTTGCTCTCCGATAACGACATCGCTTACGATTCGAATTCGTTCGTCATAAGTGAGCGAGAAGAGAAGATAAGGAAGATAAAGAGAGATTAAAATGCACCCTCTGTGGAGTGGATAAGACACTATTGTCGGTAAGATCGATTTTTCTTTCCCGGACGACGGTCGATAAAATTGTTTCTATGTGTGCCGACAAATCTATTCATCGAAATTCAACTAGTTTCAGCCAGATAACGCCTCGAGAGAGCTTCGAGAACACAAATTTGTGTCCTTGTGTAACCTTCGCGGAGAGAGACAAGAATTCGTTCAAGCAAAACGCGGTAACGTTCAAAAAATCAATAACATATTTACGTTTCGTCGCGCTCAAATGTGCGACCTTCAATAATTATTTATCATGATCTATCAAAATCTTGCTGGCGGTGAGCCGCGAACTATGAGTGCGCGTATTGTTTCATTTTTAAATTCGATATATATTACCTCCAAAATAAAATGGCCCTGTCCGAGCTCGACGTATCCGGTGCAACTTCTGATAAAAAATAAAAGATGCATTACCACCGAGGTGTGTAAATAAGACGATGTATATCTTATTCCAAAATCACACTCGTCTTTTGTTTCACTCGGACCGTTTTCTCCAACGCATCATTTTCCGTTATTGTCATTTCAGCGCAGCGCGGAATTCAACGTAAGAACCGATTACCGAGAAATGTCGTCTTGAGTCCCTTAATTTTAACACGCGCTATTGCATCCGGCCGCAATGTGCATCTGGACGAGGATATTTGAATAATACACGTAGGAGGTAAGATATACCAGAGAGGGTGAGTACGTAAGATACATACATGTATATATATATATGATATGTTATAAGAAGCGCGTATATGTAAGTGGAGGCGGTGTTGATAACGCTAACGGCGAGAGAGGAAGAGTACACACGAGAGAGAGTATATGGAGTCGATGATGGTGAAATGGGTGTGGAGATTGCGTAGGTGCTGGAGTAGCGGAGCTACTTGGTGGTAGATGGTGATAGTACAGTGATGGTGGTAATGGACACACACACACACACACATACAAAATCACGGCAAGAAGAAAAGAGAGAGAGAGAGAGAGAGAGCGCGCGAGTGAATCAGTGAGGAAGAGGGTGAAAGGAGGATGAGGAGGAGGAAGAGAAAGAGAGAAGCTTGGGGCGGAAGAGGACAGGAGAGAAAGGGAGGAGGAAAAGGAACGGCGCGGGCGCTGATTGGTAGCAGAATCGATTAGCCAAGCCGAGCTAAACCTCCGGCACCACGTTCGGTGCGGCGACGCCGCGAATTTCCCGAATGGGGGTTTCCCGTTGGGGCGGACCTCGCCGAACTCGGAGAGAATACACACCCCCGGCCCTCTTCTCCATGGCAACCCGACCAATTCGCCAACCGCCGGCAACCGAGACTGACCTACCGTGTGTTCCTGGGGGCTTATTTTTCTTCTCCTCCTGGCGTCTCTCCTGGCGTGTTCTCCTCTTCTCTCGCACCCACCTTCGCGCTTCCTCCATCGCGCTTCGTGTTCTTACACACACACACACACACACACACAAGCGGGAGAGAAAAGCTGCGGAATCTCGGTTTTTTTTCTCCTCTGATACTTCTCGCTTGTTTTCCGCGCGTCTGTTCCCTTCTGTCTCCGTTTCGCTCTCGTCGTATACGCGAATACCTCGCGCACTTCTCGCGCACAAGATGTCGAAACAAGAGATCGGTGAAGTACACGCGTATGGAGAAATAGTATATGGTATATAAGGCCTGCATTGATTTTGCCGACGACTGATACAACCCCGTCGGCATGTTTAATTAGAACATGGCGACTTTAATACAAGCGCACGACAACAAGAACAACAACAGCGCTCCCCCCCGCGCTTACTTTTGAATTTTTTTTTCTTTTGTGCCCTCTCTTCTCTTTCTTCGCGAGGAGTTTCCGTTCTCACGTCAAAGCGACGAGAAAACCGTGCGCTGCTCTTCGATCCTTTCTTCGAGAGGGGGGGACGCTTATCTACTTAACCCTAAACGCGATCTACGCTAGTTATCCAGACATCCCTCGTTCGTTCGCTCATCCATCATTGTCATCGTCGTCATCATATAGTCATCGTAGCTCATCATTATTCAACCTTCATACATACTTCTCGAAGTCACGCCCGCTCCGACTCACGCGCACATTCTCACATGCACGCGAACAAAGTTCCTACACGATTATTTCGTATTTTGTGACATCCTCTCTCGTCGCATTCTCGCGCTAAGAGACTAAAATTCTCTCTACACGCCTACGCTACACATGAAAACACCCTATCTACATGAGAGCGCCCCTTCGCGCTCGGCGACCCGTCGGACCGGATTCGGAAACCGTCGCATCGTATAACGTGTTTTGTTTTGTATTGTTTTTTTTTTTTTTTCGTACGAGTGTTTCGATCGGTCCCACGGGACGGCCGCTCCGAAGAGCCGCGCTAATCGTTAAAGTTAACTCTAGGAATGCTTAGGGCATATACTTACGAGTAATATGGTACAGTATACGACTTAAGGAGTTACGCATCTCTTCGACACGAGGTACGCCTTCTTTTCGGGGGACGGATTGCCGACACGTTAGGTCGAGAAAGTCATCTATTGTGTCACACTATGTTCACAATTTGGATCGTCCGGAAAACTATTAATTTTGCGTTGTAAGTTAGTTTTTCTCTGTGTTCGTAAAATTTCGAAACGTGGGTTTTTTTTTTTTTATCATCTTCATTATTCATCATCGAGAATATTACTGCGCTCGCCACTCGATGTTCAAGTGTGCATCCCAAGTCAAATTTTTCTTCATTTGGAAATTCCAAATGGAAGCTACGTGTTTCAGTAGATTCAAAAGGGTAGTGTTTAGCAAGAAACAAAGTATTGAAAAAAGTGGCTTTCGAAGTGGAAAAAGAAAATTCAACTCGAACGACCAATTGCTATTTATAACGTGACAACTTTTGCTCCGAATTGTCCGATCGAACCCGGTCTCGGCAATCCACCCTTCGTCTCATCATGGATAGAGCGGCCACATATATATATTATACATATGAATATATATATATATGTATATACCTGACGTGATTCTCTAAGGAGAAAGAGAGAGAGAGAGAGAGAGATGGAAGTTTGATTCTGATTGCGTGTGCCGTCAATTGATATGACTTAAACGTTGTACTTTTTTTTTTTTTTTATTATCGTCTACATTTCTCGATGACGGATGATGAAAATGTGCGGTTTCGTTGTAAAATTATTATTAATCGAGAAACGGGTGATTCGCACTTAAGCGAGCAGCGTACATAACATGACCGACTCACACGCACGTACACGCACACACACACACCAATATACTCATCGATGGTTTCATTCTTCTGCTCGCCCGTCGCCCGATTTGTTTAATGTGGCGTCTCTATCCATTTCTTAACGTATAACAAATAAGTTAAAAGAGTTTATGATACACGTATTATAAGAGTTTCTTTTTTGATCCGAATCGAACATGAGCACGCTCCGATCGCGGGGTAGGATCTTGTTCGCGGAATCGAAACGGTGGTGGTCGAAACGCGAAGGATGTGCTCGAGCAACGCAGTTTTGTGTTCACGTACGCATGTTCAATTCGGTCCAATGGAAAAACATCGCCGACGACGTTCGCGAACATGGCCGGCTTCTTATTCACTGTGTGTTCACGAGTTTCCTTGGACCAAAAATGTTTCGCGCGTTCAATTTGCCGTCATGCGATTGTAAACTTCTTCCTTGTTTTTTTTTCTCGGAATATTTTCACAAATGTGTTTGCGGTATCTTCAAAATTCGTGAGCGCGCGTTGATAAAAGAAAAAAATTAAATTAACGTATGACTAGATGATGACACACAGTTGTTGTGACACATTTCGCTTTGGTATTTGGTATTTATCGTAACGCGCGCTCGGCAAAAATTCTACGGGAATGCGCGTGTGCTTATTTTTTTTTTTTTTTTCTGATAAGAGAGCAATGACGGCAAAGAGATTCGCGTGAACTCATATCTCACGGACGCACACACCCCATAACGTAATATGCATTATACTGTATGTACAACGTTCTTACAATAGTTTTTTTTTTCTCGGGCGCGCCGTCGGCCGCGGCGAATCGAAGTCCATAGAGCACTCGTTTACGTGAAGAATCGCCTCTGTACATTACGGCGGCGCGTAAATGTTCACTGATTACAACGACGGTTTTGTTAGTCGCTCGGATATATCGCATCAAAGTTGCGATGGTATTATTGCACTCTATCGGAACGACTGTGTGAATCAAAAGATTCAATCGTTGAATCAGTCCAACCCACGTTTTGACTACAAATATATGCATCGTCTTTTTTATTTAGTTTTTTCTTTTTTTTTTAATTGTCTGACGGAAAACTTGTTTAAATGTTAAGATCGAGAAACTACTGTTTGTTTTGTGTCGAAGCATCAATGATAAACAAAAAATTGTTAAAACAATTTTAGCGAATTAAATTTTTGTATGTAAAGAAATGTCTTCAATTTTTTTCTTCGCGCGGACGCGTGCGAGTTTTCTTCGTCTTTTTATCGCGAGAACTTCAACACATACACGCGTCACTGACAGATGTCTGTTGTTTCCGCTGCTACTTCGTGATTGTCGTCCCTTATTGCTTAAAGCTTGTAAATTTCCCCACCCGCTTGCTCAACTCTGACACAGTGACGATTACTCTCGAGGAACAATCTATTAAAACATAAAATAACACGCTGCACAAACGGAGTATATACACGCGGGATGGACAGATTCGTGCGAATACTTCAAGCATACGGTGCGATCCGAGTCTTCTTCGAGATGGGGGGACGAGATTAAGGGAGTCACAAAACTTGTGACGCGCAAATTAACGTTTACACACGCCGCCGACGGCGGCGGCGGCGGCGGCGGCGGCAGAACTCGCGTTCCATTTTTTCTTTTTTTATTTTTTTGTTTTTTCAAGTAGAAACATTCTCAACGCGGTGTGCCCAGGGCACCCCAGTGCTCGGCGGCGGGTCATGCGTAATGAGGATACGTGCCGAGATGAGGCGGCACGTGTCCCGAGGCCGTGTGATGGCCGGCGTACAAGTTGGCGCCCGGACTCGTCGACCAGTAGCTCGACGCCGACTGGAACAAACCGCCGGGAACGGAAACCGAGACGGACGCCGCCGGCGGCGGCATCAGGTTCAACTTGGCGTGGCCGTAACCGGACATGAACAGCTCGCTCTGGTATTTGTACGCCGCGGGATCGGCCGCCGCCGGCTGCGTCGCCGCCGCCAACCCCTGGAAATCGAACTTGTACGCGTACCTCTTGCCGTGCACCTTCGTCATGATATTCTTGTCGTAGTAGTACCTGCGAACAGAACGGGGAGGCTCCAGACTGACTTTTCTTTCGGGCGGAAAAAACACGATCGTGTTTATTC
>QVOA01012045.1:0-83203 GCA_014825685.1 Pseudomyrmex cubaensis | reverse complement strand
AGTGTATTTTTTGCACTCTGTATTGCGCATATTTTCTAAAGTCTCTCTTTAAAATCTCTACTATTCAAGAAAAATTTATTATCCGAGAAGAATTCACATTTTTCACGCACTGTTGCTTTACGAAGAATTTTTTTTTGTGTTTTTTGCAAAGAATTTGTCCGGAGATATATATCTTCGTAAATGCAGACAGGTATGATTTGGGAAAGGCGCGTCGCGTGGGAGAAGATCGAGTGGTGATCGGCGGGGTTCTTACGGCGTGATCTAATTGGCTGACGTGCGCGAGGTGTTCGCCTCTAAGTGCCGTAAGTTCGGTTGTGTTTGTAACAGTGCCAGAGTGACTACCGAACAGGACTGACGCGAATTTTCTCACACACAAGTCTTGTCCTCTTTCGACAACTGCTGTTCGAGAAGCGAACAGAATTATTTCCCGAGTGTTTGCGAGCAATTGAACAAGTAATTAATAACTATGGTCGAGAACGTCATGGCCTCCGATCGGAAGAAATCAGAGATCAAGAAGCCCGAGGTCTTCGACACGGAAGTTCCGCCTCCTAAAGGTAGGTTACACTGTGCTGTTTTCTTTGAATCACCGTAAAATTTACACCTGGACACTTATTGTAAAACTTCTCGGAATTGATTCTATCCAAGATTATTCTGACGTTTATGATTTGAGAGAGAGGAAATTGAATTTACAAAACAACTGTGACAAGTTTGGAACTGTTGGAATGCTTACATATTAATTACACGATAAAAAGTTTTAGAAATTTAAATATATTTCTTCAACATGAAACAAATTACACTTTATAAACAACATTTAAATGAAACTTTTGAGATAACAAAAAAAAAGATACATGTAACTTTTTCGTCTTCCTTTTTAGTAAAGAGAGATGATTTTTATCTATTGATAAAACGCTGAATCTGATCTCTCAGAAATTCGCTCGTCACGTCACAGGATTTCATGACGGATTAAGATAAGATATGATCGAAAATGATTATTTTGGCAATATTATTTTCGTCAATTTTCCACTAATTGTTAATATTATTTTATTTTGTTACGATGTCCATGTGAGTTCTTGGATCTCACATTTGTGAAACAACAACGTGCACGATAAAATTTCATTTTGCACTGCGTTATGAACGCCTGACAATAAGTACTAGATGTTTTACGTAAGTCAATCGATACAGATCACACTTCATTTGGTTTGTTTGATACACTCCCATGTACATACATTCCGATTAGATCCGTTCCGGAAGTGATGCGGCGATACTTTTGCTGTAGTTGATAAGATTATCTGAAACAATAAGAGGGAAGAGAAAGAAAGAGATCTTATTATAAGTGTTTCAATATCAAACCGTGATTGATGATAAGAGAATCGTGTACATAGAGTTTAGCTTACACGTTAATTACGGTTGTAAAGAGCTCGTGTAGCGGACAAAGTGTAATTATCACGCTAATAAAATTTAATCTTGCTTCGATCGATGGGAGTTCCATAGCTTACATAATTAATTGTAAATTAATGATTAGGACGTCAAGAACTAGCGTATAACCGGTTTTCGTGACGACTTCTACAACTGTTGTTGAACCAGTTGTTACTTTTTTTTTTTGCGTTTTGAGAATATTACAGCGCGAGGCGCGGGAATAAATTTGCACGTCTCTCATTAATGACTTGATTACAAAAATTACGTCGTATGGTGGTCACGTATGTAAGTGGCCGCAACTATTCTGGCAGCGATTATCAGTTTGTTTTTTTTTATCTCACGCAGTCGTCGGTAAATTTAAGTGTTCGAACGTGTGCACGTGTGTTAGAAATGTAATTTTTTTTTTTCGAAGTGTGTAAAACATGAATATTGACGCAACACGTGTGCTTTGTAGCGTGGTATCGATCAGTTCCATCTGCGCATAACTTTGTGTTTTTCCATTGATAGCTGCATATCGCGTTGCCGTGCTCAGAATATACATATGGCATGCGATTAGCCGCAATTTTATGTGTGAATTAGCGACGATTACGTGAGATAATTTCAACAACGCTTGCTTAGGTATTCTGTTTGCAAGTGTTTAAGTAAATTGCTCAACTTCAAACAATGTGAAATTACTATTTTCTTTTCCTGTCGAAGGTAAACTGAAAAAAATCGGAGTCGATTCTCGAAAAAGTACCTAATAGCTGCAGAATCGGCTATAAATTCAGAGAATGTTTTACGTCGAATCTTCCTATTGTTACTTCGTCGAGACTGAGTCCTCTTTGTATAGTTTTCTCTTCCCCATTCTATCAGCCACGGTCAGCGCGTTAAATCATGTATCAACTATCACAAAGCTATTTTTGCTATTGTGCATTATGGTGAGATTTTCGCACGAGAAAAGAAAATAACTGTAGAGAAAACTGTAAAGAAAATTTAGTAACAATGCGGAAAAAAGGTTGCCGAAATAGAAAGGTTTGATTGTATTTGGAAAATTATAAACGCTATTGTTATCAAAAGAAATCGTTGTTGACAATTTTTCAAAATATTTATTTAATTTTTTTCACGCAGTAAAATTGTGCAATGATTTAAGAGAGATTTCTTGAAATGATGATCATTGTCACGTCGAGATATTGTATTGAGTGTCATGTCGCAAATTTATAATTGATTGCGGCACAATCAATGAGACAATATAAAATTGTGCGATTTCTTGCAAAAAAATCTTCGAAGACAGTTCGATAAAAGTTAGATAAAGTTCGTATCATTGCACTGCTAAATCAAATACATAGAGGAAAAGATATCGATAAATGTCAAACAATTACAATTAATTAAGTCAGATAAAGAGGCTTAATCATCATGCAGAAATTTTCTCTACGAGATTCGTTTTTCCTATCGACGTGATTTTCGATCAGTAAACAAAAAGCAAGTCATTACGAAGAAAATAATCTTACAAGTGTATTTGTAGATTTTTATAGACGTCAAAAAATGAAGTAAAAGCAATGAAATGCCGTGCTATAAATATATTTCTTGCGCGCTAACGAATAACGAGTTATGATAATTTATTAGCGGAAAAAATCATATAGAAGAAACATAAATCTTGAAAAAAAAAATTGACACATTTAACAACCTTATTATTATAGTGAGTTTATATTCTGGACAAGGCACAACGGAAGGACGAATATTTTTCTGGACGTTCAAGTTGCGTCCTTCGATACGACCTCGCGTATTGAAAAGATTGCTAACACAATGTAAAGGATTATTGTCGCCGCTCCTTGACATACATCATTTGCAAGTGTGCGTGTGTATATAGTTGTGCACTGAAATCTCTAATTTATGTAACAATCACACGGATAAAGTGTGTAACAAAAAAATGTAAAACAATTGTAATTACTTCTTCACTGTTACCTACAAACTTATTTAAACGCGAGACGAAAAAAGTTTACGTTTCTATGCTCCGACGTACTCTACAACTATATACACTTGATGTTTCTGTTCTGCGTGATGTGATTCATTATACTTGATCTTATTTTCCACTTAACTGGAGTGAGTAATTGATTTTGAGGATTTTTGCGTTTCCTGTTGACAGTCTAAAACTTCTAGCGTATAAAGAGCGAGCCGAGAGTGTGAAGAGACCCGTCGTCCGGGGTTTAAATCATTTAAAGGTCGCATTTAACCAACCACGCGTCACATTCACAAAAGATTGAACAATCGTCGACATCCTACTTCTGCATTTTCACAAGTGGTCTTCCGTCGTAATGTCACGCGGAAAACACCGCTCTCATTCTCTAGAATGGAATTGTATTTGTGTTTCAAAGATATTATTTTTTTTCCAGACAGCACTCTGTGAGAAATAAGAAAAAACATACTTATTATCATAGAAACAATAACACAGTCTCTATAATTGTACGCGTATATAGATAACAATAATGTTACATGGTTGTTTAATAGTTGTACATACTATTAAGCATAAATATTTCTTTAACAAAAATTACCTCCTTTATGTTCCTATTTCTGAAGCTTTATGATCCAGTTTATTACATACACACATATATTTAGGAAAGATGAACAGTGACATTATCGACGCAATGTTTCGTACGAACGATTGCTAGTTAGTTGACAAGGCACTCATTGGCGCTATTAAAAACCCCCTTGTTCTCCGACTCCCCCGCGTCTATTCTACAAATTTCTGTTCACATCTAATCTCTCACTTATCTATGTTGCATTAGTTAATCCCTATCATCTGACAGATCCGTGAAATAATGGCTTACCTGGAAAATTATGTTTATCGCAAATGAAAGAGCCGATGAGAGATGGGTAGTGCTGCCGTCTGGTGTAATCCCTGTCTACTTACTACGTATTTCCACGAGAGTTACACATGGCTAAGCACGTGTTCTGCACGTGACTTGCTCCTTCTCTCCATTGAAGTTATTATACACGTAATGACATATCACACAGCGAGGTTTTTAATTGTCTCGTCTTCTTCTCGACGTTTTTGCGCGCCATTACGTTTACTTTGGTGGACGTGGGAACTATTTTGGTTCAAATCCGTGCTGCATCCATCGATCCATTTTTCGATACTGCCATTAAGTCGCATTTTAATTGCATATATATAAAGAAATACTTGTCTTTTCTTCAAGCTATGGATGTAATATATAAATTCGCAATAAATGGCGACATTTTGGCAAACAGAATAAAACAAGAGGGAGAGAAAGATATTTGTGAACAGAGAGAGTCTTTGTGATAGTGACATGTATTGAAATTTATTAGCCGTCTATCTCGATTACGTAGTCGCGCTTATCGTATATATGTATATTCGTAAATTAGCAATGTGCAATATTCAGTACACGTACAAGGAAATTGCACCACTGCGATTTGCGAGAAACAGAGAATGTGCTGCGTCACGACGCTCGAACACACACTCGCACAAAAGTCATTGATTGCACAAGATTGAACAGGACAAGCTTTACATTTTAAAGATTTGTTTCGAAATATTTTTAAAGAGATCGATTTATCTCAGCAATCTTATAATAAAGTATCGTTTATCTTTGATTTGTAATTCCCATTAGAGGTAATTAATAAACACTCGGGAATGGAAATATCTCCGAAAACTACAAAGATAATTATAGTATGCGTACAAATTATAGTATGCGCGACAACAAGTTCTCCGAAAAACAATTTATTCATCAAAACTTGTAATATTGAACCAAACACTTTGTTTACAAATAATCTTTATTCTACTGCTTTGATTCACATATGTGCAACTCCAATTATACTTCCGCAATGCCGATTTTAGGAGAGTATTTACAAGGCTGGAGCAATTTGTCTTAGGACAAAAAAAAAAAAAAGAGTTTTAACATGTTAAGTTAGTCACGTCCGGAAAAGTTACTTGCCGATTAAATGGACAGTTTTCTTTGTCGCTGTATTAAAAAACAAAGTTTTTTATCTTCTTAGGAAATATTAAACTTTTAGAACATAATGTTTTTGCACCTACCGAAAACAGATACCTAAATCTAAACCAAATAATAATGAGTCAGTAACATGATAAAATAGATAAACGGCTCTTTAAATTTAACATATATTATATTTAATATAATTTAATAGGAATAAGACATCCCTGATAGAATATAGTTTGCCGAGATAAAAATTAAACTATGAGTTTTGCGAAATGGAAAGTTTTTTCTATATTGCTTCAAAATAACTGATTAGATAATAAAACATATTCACGATCTTGACAATAATTCTATAATGATGATGCAATTCTGCGTCATGCAGCAGAACGAAGTCCAACCGGTGTCTTTTTATCTTTCGTACAATCATTAACATTAAACATATTAAAGTAATTATTAAGTTAATTATATTACTTTTATATGCAACGTTAATGATAATATCGTAATTTACTATTAATTAATATATAACTTTAACATATCTATAATGTACATTCCCAAGTAATTTTCTAAATTACTTTCCTCATTAACACTAATGTGCTAACAGATAATGACTCCTGACAAACCTCTGAGTCACAAAATCTTAATGAGTTGTCGATACGACGCATTTAAATTTCGCGGCGCTGTTTCACGATTTTTGCCGCGCTGCGCTCCGATTGGCGAAACGACGAGAGCAGCTGTCTCGTCGGTCGGCTCTAACCGGCTTGCCACGCGCTCTCGCTCGTCCGGTCGGCCGAGCTGTCGTTATCGGAGCAGCAGCGCGCACAAATTGTACACAGCACTACATACTTACGCACAGTCTCAGTTTCGATTCCGACAGTGTCTCTCGCGAATTTAACGCGTCTTAACCTCGTGAGTTGCGCAGCACATTTCTTCGTTCCATTATTGCTTTGCCGCCGTCGTCGCTTCGCTGCGTCGCGCTGACATCGTCGTCCCCGTCCGACCGGTATAAAAAAAGAACACGAACACGCTCGCGCGCGCTGTTTTTCGGTCCGAGCTAAACGAGCGCACGACAGTGCGTGGAAACGCTGGTCGCGCGCTAATACAGTTAACGTTATCGCGTCGTTGGTGTCGTCGTTGGTAGTCATCTGCTCGACGAGCTCGTGATCGGGCGACGTGCCTCCTGTTATTACGTTTCTTCGTCCTTAACGTGCGATGAGCGGCAGTAACAGGCCCAGCAACAGCGAGAATAGAGAACGAAATGGCCACGTGCTGGTATGGGAACAACCCGGAATCGACGAAGAGGAGCGACCTGAGCGAAAAAAAAAAGGTATGCGCGCGCGATAAAGCGCCATATCTGTTGTTATATCTTGAATAAATTTATCGATACGGTGCGACAAACGATCTATCGACGAAGTCGCGAAGTGAAAAACAGACAGAAGAAGAGAAAGAGAGAGAGAGAAAAAGCGACAAAGATTAGCCGAAAGTCTACGTAATCGCATCCATGTGTTCCATTCAAACTTTCGATCGAAATACGCGATGAGCTCATATCGCGCGTAGGTTTCAGCGCGACGAACACTTCGCGCTAATACATAGGGGCGGGGTGTGTGATTGGAAAACGCATAAAAACTCCGTCCGTTTGCTCCGTATTTAATTCTCATGTCGCGTGAAACGACGTAATTCGAGACGAGACTCGCGTGCGCGCGCGCGATGTTCTTTGCAAGTCTTTTACACAGCAAAACGCATTGCTGACACAGATGCACGATGTGAAAAAAATATTTTTTATTCCAAAAGTCTATAAAAATTCAATACACTAATGTTTTTCCATTTTGTAAAAATGCCACATACACGCACACAATTATATAAAATACCTCAGGACATGTACATATACTTGAAAATTACCAGAGTTTATTATTTCTGTTTATACAATTGTGACGAAACAATCGGCTGCTTCGTGATTTTCACAAAGATGCATTTGTGTGTAAAATATGTTCGCAAATTGTCTAAATATAAAACTTGAGACGATCTATATTCGTCACCTCACTTAGAACCTCATTTTTAAATGAAGCTGGAGACTTTAAAGTGCCGCTGCTAAAATTGTGCGTATAATCTCATCGTACATTTATAGCGCATTTAACTTAGAGATGTATTTACGACTGTACGAGTGTGATGTCATACACACGTACAACATGTATACACACAC
The DNA here is from genome assembly GCA_014825685.1 of Pseudomyrmex cubaensis. NCBI lineage: Eukaryota > Metazoa > Arthropoda > Insecta > Hymenoptera > Formicidae > Pseudomyrmex > Pseudomyrmex cubaensis. The sequence continues at coordinate 75,664 of QVOA01012045.1, read as the reverse complement.
GTATTCTACATACATTGGCGTTTTTAACAGAAATTTTTATAAGTACATAATATCTACATACTATATTTGCAGTAAATCCCAAAAAGACTCATAACTGTTCAGCTTTTTACACATCAATACTTTATAAATTGATATTATAAAATTTTTACGGTAATAATAAGCGTCAAAAAAAGTTCTGTACCACGTACACATATTAATAATAACAGAAGTAAAAACATTTTTTTTGTTAAAACACATGTATCTGTACCTATAATTTGCAAAGCTTATTACACGACTGATACATAATTATCTGAAGAAGATGACACGCATAGTCGGACAAGAGATTGAAAATCATCTCGGGAAATTCGATGACACAGAGCTGCTATGAATTATTAATAAACAGCGTAACATGTTGTAACAGATAACAATGCGCAACAAATACATCATTTAATATGTTAAACAGATAAAAATGCTAATATACGCCGTATTACGGAAGGAAATACCCCGTATCAAACGAAAAAATACAAAAGATTAGATACAGAGATAACATTGTTAACTGATGAATTCTCTGAATGTAAACTAGAAGTATGCAAATATCTGCAATAAGAGCACGGTACTTAACGCAATACGATGACACATCGCGAAAGCACCTGCGAACTCGGTAAAAATGTAGATAAAGCCGAACATTCTTCTTGCTCGCGCAATACGTTTGTTCCCGACAGAAATTGCTCGTTCTGATCGCGAGGAAGTAACAGATTTGTTGGCACGCATTTGTTAAAAAAAAGAAAAAACATTGGAGAATGTTTAAGCGCGAAATTTTCATCGCGGCGTGCCAAGGCTATGTCGAGTGACTCGTCCATTTGTTATCACCGATACCTATAGAGTGTGTACTGCACCTACGGCATGTACTACGCATTACGTTTCGTAATTACCGTGCAAAGGCAATTGTTCCGAAGTTTCCGGTTCTCTTCGCTTTACAGATCTTCTGACATCAGTTTGAAAACACGTGTTCATCACGTGCACGAATCCCGCCACTTTATATTCCCGTGGTCTCCATTTGCCCACGGCGAATTTGCAGTGTGTATTCTCTGTGACAATGAGATATTACTAATTCCTACACACACACACAGAACATTGTGTACCGCAGTATGTTGGAAGTTATTTCTAGCCGACCCGCGACCACGTGCTTGGTGACGACTACGGTGAGCGCCGTAGTTAGTAAATGCCCGACTCGGAGGAAGTGCCCGGTATGAACGTGACACGATGTATATATATGTACAGGGTGTCCCAAAAGATATTTTAATGACAAATTGTATTTTGAATTGCGAAGATGAAAGTTTCGATGCGAAAAATGCAGCCGTAATAGATTTCGGGAGAAATAAATAACAAGACTAGGTGTCTAATGTAGAAGCTGATGCTACGTTTTCCGACGTATCAAATTGCTTACGAGTACGGGAATATAAAGTGCTGAGGAATTTAAAAGGAATTTCGTGTTATGTTTTTCTGTTTTGCTTATCAAAAGCGCGTTTTAATATAATACAACAATGGAATTTTCAGTATCGATAATCGCGCGATGGAAAATCGATGTTCAGTGACGCCGCGGTGATTTGATCCCGGCCGATTAAATCCATCGACGCGTCTTGACCTTGATTCTCACTTATAATGCTCTCACAATCGCTCATTGTTTATCAATAATTTGCGCGCAGCTCTTTCACACGCCGATTGTTAGTTTCAACTCAAATTTCTTGCTCGATGATTTCTCAGATTTCCTCAATAAATCTCGACACGAAGTTTCCCTCTGATATTGTAGATTATATAACAAATAAAATAAATTACAGTGAAATTTCCAACGAGGATAAATCAGAAAAGAAGAAGGAAAGAGAGATACGATTGCAGATTATAATTTAACGCATACGCTAGACAAAGTTAGTCTGATCGGTTTAAACGGCAATGAGTGTGTGTCATCGGCGATGTCAATTGACTAATTCGGCGTCGTTATAAAGTACAAGCATTGAAATATATTTCCTAGAAACACTTGTGTAAATTGAAACGAATCAATCCTGTTGCGGCGTCTCATCAATCCCTCATCGATGTTTGCTTCCTATATCTTATTTGCCTCTCCGCTTCTTATTTTGCTCTCTTTCCCGCGATGACGTCTACAAAAGTGCGCCTCGGCATTAATCAGAGTCCGATAAAAGAGAAGTGTGAGCTGAATGTAATCAGCTACGGAGAGATTTTGTAACATCAACCGAGAAAAGAGGCAAGAGAGAAAAGAGATATCTCCTCTTCGGTCGTTTTCGTCTTCGTAGTTTCTGAACGACCATGATTACCAACGAACACATGAAAGCCATGATAAAATACACTATTGTTACACAAGATACAATAATAGTCGTGTGTATGTGTCGGTGACTGAACAAAGACTGTTGACTATTTAGTTTTTTTGCGAAATATATCAGTTCTTGAATTTCAGCCTCATATATAAAAAGAAGTAATGTTCTATAGTTTATGCGAACGTTACTTTTAAAAAGTGAGCGCGTTATTCTATTATACAAATTTATCTTAAAGAGGTTTTAGAACAGCTAAAACTAATATGTTGTTCGGGAAGCGTTAAAAATATTTAACTAAAATAGCGGTGGGTTCATGCTGGCATGTGACGCTGGACTGACCGCAATACATCGAATTTAAATTTCGTCGCAGGTTTCCACCTCACCAAAAATATTATAGATTCTCGTGTACAAATACGGAATATGAATCAGCTGAATCATGAACTGTAGGATAGGCTATTGATTACGTACGTGCGTTTCTTTCCGCAACGTGTGCAATAAATACATGATGATAAAAGTTTTGTGAAATTGTTTCGGTTTTTTTTGTAAAAAGACAAAACTTGAAACTCTTTATCATTTTTTGTAAACGTGGAATAGCGTCCGTGCAACTGATAATATTGAGTCATTATGAAACTTGACAAATATATTTACATACTTAATGACACAATATTATCAGCTGCATTGACACTAAAAAAAAATATATATATATTTGTCAAAGTTCTATATTTTGACCTCGAATATAATGATCGTTCAAGAGATTTTTCATAACGGTCGAAAAAACTCACATTGCGTTTAAATATTTTCGTTTATTGGTTTAGATAAGACAAGATAAATTTTTCTTCCACTCTCTCTCTCTCTCTCTCCTCTGATTTGCACAACAATTAAAGTTGTGTCACCGAACAATTTGTCAATCATCAAATATTATCACGTCAAACGCACTTGGTAACTGCTACATAGACTTTTTTTTCTGTGTATTAATGACTTCAAACTCGTGGAAAAGTACTTGATACTGTGTGTATGTACCAACCTCATTTACGGCATATTGCCACGAAACTTAAATATGTACATTGAATCATACAAGTGCCTTTCGATATCTTACTTATCGAATTTATTGATATATGTGAATGTGGAAAGTAATCGATAATTATACAAAAAGTATTATTTATTATACAATAACGTGACTCGAGTCAACGAAAAATTCGATCTTGTCGTTGCTTTATATTTTTCAAGAATATTTTTTTAACGTACAAATTGCGTTCTGTACATATCCAAAAATTTACGCGCACTTATTCTCTTTTGATGTATGTATATTGTTTATATTTACGTAGAGCTCAATTAACTTGCGTCACATTTCTGTGTCGTAACTCTCACCTCGGCATTGATCCCGAAATTCGTCCTTGGATTATTTCCGGGAAAATTTGGCAAAGTATCCATTATGTACATTACGTAACAACAAGATAGCCATAATAACACTTTTCGAAATAATTCCGACTTTTGTCCTGATCTTTTTAAAAGAAAAAGACAAAAATTAATTTTAATCGAAACTGATTCCGAATAATTTGATGATAATGCTTGAACATGTTTCTTGTGACTGCTAATTATAAAGACGTTGCAATAATTATTTATCGATAATTGCAATTATAATGGCACACAATAACAGACTAACCGTTTCTTACCTTTTCTTCAGCGCTTATGGGGAAACGTCACATAGTAACTTTCATGATATTCCTCGGTATGGCGAATGCTTATATAATGAGGACCAATATGTCTGTGGCTATCGTGGCGATGGTTAATCACACGGCCGTGGGAAATACTGAAAAGCAGAAGGAAGCTGTGAACGAATGCGGAAACCCTTCCAATGAAACCGAAAATGATTTCAAACATGTGAGTATGTTACAGTAAGAACACGAAAACATATTATACGTCAATAAAATTCTATCTCTCTTAAGAATTCAAAAGAGTGGAAAAGCTCAAAAGCTACTTACATTATTTCACTCTTACAGGCAGACGGACCGTTTCCGTGGACGAGTACGGAACAAAGTTATCTTCTAAGTTCGTTCTTTTGGGGATACGTTATCACGCAGATACCGTTCGGCATTCTTGCCAAGCGCTACGGCGCGAAATACTTCCTCGGAATTGGCATGTTGATTAATTCGGTTTTCGGATTACTTGTTCCGTTAGCCGCGTATCAAGGCTACTGGTGGCTGGTAATTGTGCGTTTTATACAGGGTTTAGGAGAGGTAAGTAATATCTTAAAAAATTTCTTCTTAGTTTAGTAACACGATCAGTTTGACTGAGATTCAAGAGGAGAGAACGAATGTGTGATGTTTCGGGATAGGATTGTTTAGTTTAACAAGAGAGATGGGCACAAAATAATAATCGCGAATTACGGTACGTGTTGTCAATCACGCGTTTACTACTTTGAGTAGAATTATATTGCCAAAGAATGAGAACAAAAAATAAAAAACATTTAGAAAGCGGTTAATCTATGTTATAAAACGTATTTCTTACATAAAATTTTGCCTACATATAAATTGCTAGGATATTCTCTACTTATACTTGCAGAAACAGATATTAGCACATAATGGTAATAGTCTTAAGGGAGTAATCCCGTTTTTACGCCATTTTTGTTCATCCGGTTGTTTAACTCTTAGAAAACGGGAACATTCCCTTAAGATTAAAGGATTATATTCGTGATTGAGTGTGAACGTTTTTTGATTGTACGGGTATATTTCCTTCCTCCCCTAGGAATGGATTAATCCCTATTGCAGGGTCCAATTGTGCCTTGCACGCACGCACTGCTGGCGAAATGGATACCGCCTACCGAACGGAGCAGGATGGGTGCCTTCGTCTATGCCGGTAAGCTCGTTCAATGCGATCTCTTCTTCTTTCATGCGATTTTTACCGAGCCGGGAAGTTTGCCACGCGAGAATTCTCTTTCTCTTGGTCTCCTTCTCCTGCTTCCTTCATCCTTCTGTCATTGTCTGGGACGGGATTTCGCTGCATCGAGTTACTGCGCATGCCTCTTCCTGTGACGAGGATTGAGCGACCGTGGAACGAGATCTTTTCAATTTCTCGAGTTATCTTCTTTCAAAATTTTTTTGTACAAGGTTTTCTTATTTTTTTGATGAAAACCAAAAATATCAAAACAGTCGCTTACTTACTATTATTAATCTTGCACTGTTTTTTTCATTTTCTTTCTTCAATAGGAGCACAATTCGGCACAGTAATTTCCATGCCGCTGAGTGGTCTGTTAGCCGCTTGGGAAGCAGGCGGTTGGCCTTCTATTTTCTATGTATTTGGCATCCTTGGTACTGTCTGGTGCATAGGATTTCTCATATGGATCCATGAAGATCCCGAACAAGATCCAAGAATTGCAGAGGACGAAAAGAAGTACATACTTAGCGCTCTTTGGGGTAGCGCTAATACATCCGTTAGTATTTCTTATCATTTTAACCGAATGTTTTAATTTGCAGCCATTATTTTTAACTCTAAAACACACAACATATCTAAAGCACAAGCTACAAATTGTTTTTCTTGTTTTTTTTTTTAGGCGTCACCTCCCGTACCGTGGAAGTCCATTGCAGTTTCGCTACCGTTCTGGGCCATTCTTATGGCACACATGGGCCATAATTATGGATACGAGACTTTGATGACTCAACTTCCGACATTTATGAAACAAATTCTTCACTTCGATATCAAACAGGTAACATTACTTCTCTGTGAATCAGGGAGATATTGAGCTGGAAAAACCAAAAAACTTTTCAATAGTTCGTTTATCTAGACAGGATTAATGTATATTTCAGAACGGTTTCTTTTCGGCACTTCCGTATTTGGCCATGTGGATCTTTTCTATGGTTATTTCTCACATCACTGATTGGATGATTACTTCAGGAAAATTCAGTCACACAGTAACACGCAAGATCATCAATAGCATCGGTGAATACGCACCAGCTCTAGCGCTAATTGGTGCTTCATATACCGGTTGCGATCGTTGGTTGACAATCGCCATTATCACAGTGGGAGTTGGTTTGAATGGTGCCATTTATTCGGGCTTTAAAATAAATCACCTCGATATTTCTCCGAGGTTTGCTGGGATCTTAATGTCCTTTACAAATTGCATTGCTAATCTTGCCGGTCTTCTCGCGCCCATCACCGTTGGATATGTTGTCGATGAAGTAATTAAGATTCTTATTCTTTAACAATATATATATATGTATATTATTATTTAATATGTAATATTGTTTACGTGTTTTTAGCCAACGCAAGCAAAATGGAGAACCGTTTTCATGATTTGCGCCGGTATTTACATCTTGTGCGCAACATTCTATGCATTATTCGGTTCTGGTGAGAGACAAGCGTGGGACAATCCAGATAAGGATGAGGAGAAAAACGAGAAGAATCAGTTGAACAATGTAAGAGTTGTAAACGAGACTCAACACTGACACGTGAATGTTTTGTATACAATCTGCGATAGCAAGAACATCATCACAACGTGGCTATCGAGTCCATTTGGTCATTTCTTTGTCCACATAAATTCTCATTCCCTGTTAATTATTTAATCATTCATAATGGCAGAATACATCCACTATGGTATAAGTTAATCATATACATATATATATGCGTGTGAGTTCGTGTGTGTATGTGAGAGAGAGGGAGAGAAGGTGAGCGTATGTACATATATATATCTTTTCCTCTTTTTTTTTTTACTGTGAACAATGTTTTCAAAATAGTAATTGTCGCAATCTATATTGGAGATTTTGTTTTCGATTGCAAAAGTTACTTACAAAAGTGTGGCGTACGTTTCGTGTGAAAGGTGAAATAAATAAATCAAGGATAAATAAATTAAAGATCTACCAAGAAAAAAAGAAAAACAGCGAATGGGAGAAAAAAACAGATGATCATTTTTGTATCAATCGTATAAGGCTCTTTCATACTCGTTAAAGTATATTGGATAATAACGTCAGAAGCGAGGAAATAAACAGCCCCATGTTTGTGCCCAACTTACGTTACAACAAAAGAGTATTTTTCATATAAACTCATTTCTATAATCAACTAAAGCGCACAGTTGTAAGATATAATCCGACAATTTTCTGATGTATATTCATAGCGGAGTTATTATAAGCTTTGATTTATCATTTATAGTTTTAATTTATCATTTTTTTTACATATTATATATAATATCAGGTATCATACTATTATTAAAACAAATAAATTACACTTCAAAGCCGGTATTCATGATCGAATCTTGTATTTAGGATCGTCTTAAGTTCATTTTCAAATGTCAGTCTCATGCTCTGTAGCCCAATAAAACGGCCATTTTATAGCATCTTAACATAGACTTAAGACAATTATTAAATATAAAATCAAACTATGAATACCAGTTTAAAACTGACGCATTAGAGAAGTATGATGAATGAAATAATTCTCGAAAGAAAAAAAAAGCGACAACCATTGTTTACAGTTTACGCGGATTTCTCCACAAACTTGCCGGAATTATTGTCATGACAAGCGAATTTTGACGCGGGTACGATCTCAAGAAGATGAAAAAAATTGACGTTTACAAAAGTTTTTCGAATATGTTGTTGTTTTGTTCTTTGAAAAACAATTGTATATTAATATGTAATAATATTCGAAAAAACTCCAAATTACGTTGAGTGAGAGCGAAATAAAAATCGAACTAAGCTTTCTTAAGCTTAATATCAAATTTGTTTACATGTAAGATATTATTCACATGCTGTCTTTGGATTTGATGAAGTTTCAATATCGCAGACAACTCCAGTATCTTAAAGCCGGGGACGCGAAAAAAAACTTAAACAATAAAAGACTTTAGAAAGATCGTTCAGATATTCTTTACATTGCTCGCCTGTGATTAGCCAATTTGCTTGCTGCGTTTTTGCGCGTCCTCGACTTTATAGATGGAACATAAGCACTACGTTACGGTCAATCACGGCAGATTAAATAGATTTATCACGGTGCAAAGGACAGATCTATTGTACATCGTCTTTCGAGTTTCGATGTGGCGTTTATCTTCCAATTAAATTTCATGGTTTTTTTTTAAAAAACAAAACCTATGGCAGTATTAAAGCAACGATATTTATCGTTCGTCTCTCTTTGTTACGTCATTTTTTTTACAATTACTGCCATTGTTTTTTTGAATATGTAGTCTGAAAAGTATCTAATGTTTTCAGTATAGCTGTGAGAAACTGCATCAGAAAAATATAAATCAGGCTCCGCGAACAGCATTATAGGTAATACAATATAACAGTGGTGTTTATACATATATATATATATATTGTAGATATTTGCGCGTGGAATCTTATTAAGTTATAGATAGTAGATAAATTACATTGCGTAGTTATTTATACAACGTTCACGCGAAGAACGAGAAAAGAGATCATTACCTCGATGTACTAAAATAGAATTGGAAACGGAAAGGTTTCACACACGCGCGTACGTAATGTAGTAGAATGCATTTTTTTTGTAATTGATAATTTTGTAATTAATATCCTTTTGTTTCTTAAGCGGCACGACCTAAACAATAATTTCACTTTTAATTGTAATTTTTCTCTTTCGAATATTTGTCAGGCTATATATTTGTTGCAATCGATCAAATAGTGGTTGTTGATACAATCTTCAACAAAATACGTAAACGAAACAAATTTGTGCTTTTTAAACACAACATATAAACGAATAACTTTCTAAGAGTAATAGATTTATAATCTTTCTTTCATTGTATCATTTGTTACGGTGGTTTAATCAGAAAAAAGAATTACATATTATATTTGAAGATATACGTAGTGCGAATACTTTTAACTGAAAATGTAAATATTCTATTAAGTTTTTAAATAAGAAATAAGAAGGACGGCACGTTTACACGTTCGAGACCTATTTCGCTCGTGAAGACGAACAACCAAATTGTCCAAAATCGTGTCTAAAACTCTTTAAAATCGTGTACCAAAAATTTCAACAAACATCAAGTAACAGTAACATTGTCGTAATGTAACATTGTCCATCCTAATATTACTTGGTATTTGCTGGGATTATATATATATATATATTTTACTATGTATAATTTTTTAAAAATGTAGATAGCACATATTTGTCTACGATAGTTTGTTCATTTTGCAAAAAATTATCTTATACTTTGTACAGATTATACAGAATAAGCGTATAAATATTGATATGTATTGCGAATAGAGAAAATCAAAATTAAGGAAATTCAAGACGACGATGTTTAGAAATATACTGGTTTTTATCGAGCGTTCTTTTCTTTTCGTATCCTACGTGTAGCATAGCATCGGTAAAATAAATTTCGTCGCGCTGGCGACAAAAATACGTCTGTATCTTTGATGCTATTACATATTCAAAAAATTATGTGAACTTCAGTCCTGCTTGAAGTTTAAAATATTATTTTACCGATCTTTGACATGGTAACGCGTATAATAAAAAAATACGACTAAACTAAGATCAAAATAATTTCGGCGCAAAACAATGTGAAGAAACAAAATTATCTAATAGTAAATAATAAAACACTAGTTGAAATTTTGCAAACTCAGTTTTGTACACATATTCACGATGGACTTCATCGCTGTGATTACTGTATCGTTCTTTATTCTCGAACAAATAAAACTTTCGTATAAGATGAAACTTTAAAATAAAGTAGTAATTCTTTTGAAATAATTCTTTTGTCAATTAGAGAACCTCCCGCAAATATTCCGAGACAACGTACGCTTTTTAAAATCTGCGAAAATCGGCCATTGCTCCAATGTCATACATAATCGAAACACGAGCTCGAGATCTCTCGCGACTACACTATACACAATGTGCACAGACTATCAGACTATAGCCGTTTCAAGATATAAACCTCCAATTTTACTATTACCTGTGCTACCACCTTACCATATTCCACCTGTATATTCGAGATTTGTCGAAAAGCATTCGTGAGAACGACGAAAGCTGACGAAATCCTGAAATTGCACGTTACACAAAACATTCATAAGACATTTATAACCGCAGACTGTATCTCACATAATAATGCGGCTTATTGCGTTGATTATACCTTTCACGTTTCTAATGTTTCCATAGATTCGTTTGATAATCATTTTATGCGAGAGATTATTCGAGCTAATCTTATACGCACGATAAAAGAATTAATTATGTCCGAATGACCGATACTGTATCGACAAGAGATCTCTCTCACAGAGATTTCTGCGCGAATTATTCGACAGACACAAGAGATAGAACATGCTCCTCGTCGTTCTGTACATTTTTGCGTTGTCGCTCAACAAAGACACGACCGTCTCCTCCCATCGAATCGACGATGTAATCGTAAAATTTATTACCGACGCAATGCCCACTTTATTCCCACCGTCGAGGATGTTTCTGCACTTGTGTCTCCTCAGCGATGGCAAGATTTTCAAATTTACGATTGTCATATTTAAAAAGACACGTTTTGTTTGCTCGATCTTTTCTTTATTAGTTTACTTTAATTATAAGTTTCATTCATTTTCTCTTCTCAGACGACACGATTAGATTATCGAGAGACATGTCGAGTCATTACGTAACGCACAGCATTTGTAATTCCGTCGAGGATCTTGACCGGAGAATTTATGACGACTCGAAGCATCAAAACCTGCACACGTTGGACCTGGATTGCGATTACGCCACTGAAATTTTACGACAGGTATCGTCGAATTCATCTCTCCGGAGAGCCACAAACTCTCATCGTCGCGTCTCTTTTTGACTTAAGTAATTATTATCTCTGACATATTACGTGACAGGCACATTTGAAAAGAATGTTCGTCGCCCCGACTAAATGGCTGCTGCTTCAGGATCGGAGAAAAAAAAAGATCGATAACACGAGGAATATCACTTTAATGAGCGACGATGACTCCCTGACGGATATATTCGAAGATTTGGCGGTCTATCCTGACAGCGATGTTGTCTTAGCTAGAAGGTTCGACAGTGACTTTCTCGAGTTAACGTCCGTGTATCGGACGAGTCCGCAGAAGAGCGTGATATGGGAGAATCGTGGAAATTGGACAATTACGAGCGGTTTCCGAATGAGAACCTTCGACGTGGCTTCCGCACGGAGAAGAAACCTTCGACAAACAGCTCTCAAGTCCTCTATCGTGGTAGATGCGCTTTTAAAGATGTCAAATATTTCGAATTTCTTTTTTTTTTTATTTTTTTACGCGCAAGAGAACGTTTGTATATTTCTTTACAAATGTCTGTGATTGCGCAGATAACCAATCCGGACACGATCAATCACTTGACCGACTTCGAGGACATAACCGTAGATACTATCACGAAAGCTAATTACCCTTGGGTGCTTCATTTGGTAAACCGAATGAATGCCACGTGAGAATCTCGAATCTTTTGACGTTCAAGAATTAATTACGCTAATTATAATATGCAGAGAAAAATGGGGAGTAACGCGACTATAAATTAATTTCCTAAACGATTGTTTTTTTTTCTTTTACGCGACAGGGTAAGTTTCATCCAGGTGAATAGTTGGGGATATCGCGAGAAAAATGGATCTTGGAATGGAATGATCGGGTTGCTGCAGCGACGTGAAATTGATATCGGCACTAGTATGTACATGGTTGCCGATCGCATGGATGCAGTGCAATATGTTCAACTGTACACACAAACCAGGTAAAAAATTGCGTCTGGTTTCGGATCAGCTGAAACATTCGATAACACCATAATAAATCTTTTTTGTGTAACGTGTGTCTATCTTCGATACAACAGTCTGTAAGAAATGTAAAAAAAAAAAACGATCATAAAATTATTGCATAGCTCATGCTTTGTATTTCGACGACCCCTGTTGTCATCTGTGAAGAACATCTTCGAATTGCCCTTTCAACAAAACGTTTGGAAAGCGATAGCTGTGTTTCTTCTCGTTGTCTTTTGTCTGTTGTATTTTTCTATAAAATGGGAGCATTACGTGTACCAGGACGCTTCAACAAAATCGGCGATTTACTGGAAGCAAATAAATAACGAGCCGACAGTCAGTGATAATCTTCTTATTCTTTTAGGCGCGGTCGCTCAACAAGGTACAATTTTTGTCATTTTTTAAATAATCGCTTAATTAAATTGAACGTGTTACTCGTTCCTTCGCAGGATATTCATACGAGCCGTACAGAATCTCGTCTCGAATTGTCACTCTCATGTTATTGCTGGCCTGCCTGAGTCTTTACGCGTCCTATACGGCAAATATTGTAGCTCTCATGCAATCCACCACGGACTCCATTAAAACCGTTTCTGATCTTTTATACAGTTCGCTAAGTCTCGGCGTGCACGATACTATTTACAATCGACACTTTTTCAAGGTTGGTAAACTGTGCGGAAATAATTTATTTTTCTACACTATAAAAATCTATAATATAAAAATCTAATAATTTATTTTTCTACACTATAAAAACCTAAAACATGTAATAAAAAAAAAACAAAAAAAAAAAAAAACAAAAGGGATAATTCGAAACGCAGTCTTTTCAAGATCCCATTAAGAAGAAGATCTACGAGCAAAAAATCGAGCCAAAAGGGCGCACGTTTCCCGCCTGGATGAGTCTGCAGGAAGGACTGCGTCGTGTGAAAAACGAACACTTCGCATTTCACGGGCCCCGAGGTCCGATGTACCAAATTATGCAACAAACGTATCAGGAAGAAGAGAAATGTGGCCTAACCGAGATCGATTATTTGAACTTGATATATCCGTGCTTCGTGATACCAAAACAATCGCCTTATCTAGAAATACTTAAAACTGGGTAAGAAAGTAAATAAAATTACAAATATAGATTGCGTGCGTGAGAAAAACTTTACAGTTACATAATTTTCTTATCAATATACCAAGTTTTTTAGTGCGTGTGCGCGCGCATAAGTTATATGTTAAAAATTACACGTTACTCGAGAGATGTACTTTCAGAATGTTGAAGTTACAAGAATACGGACTCAAATATCACGAGGAGTATCGCTTGTATCCGAAAAAGCCGGTGTGTTCGAGTCAGAACAGTTTCGTCACGATCGGTTTGACGGAATGTTATTTTGCATTAGTCGCGATGGGCTACGGAATGTTACTTAGCGTAGTCGTGCTCGCACTCGAGTTATTGTGGCACAAATGGTAAAATTGTTGATTGAATTTATATTCATGCGAGACTTTAAAGAAAATAATGTCCTTCGTGTTTTACAGGCAAATCAGAAACACGGGAGAAACAATTCCATCCCCAATCAAAACAAACCAATTATGAAATCGTCAAATACTCTGAAATGTGATAACGTGTAGGAATAATATGTTTACTTAGAAAATGTAGGAATGTACATGTTTTTTCTTAGAGATAAGAAATAAAGATATTTTTTCTTTTTCTGTAGTTAAAAAAATTACTTTTAATTCCCGTATGTGTATATTGTATATTATTTAATTAATAAAAGTTAATAAATTATTACACACAAACATTTGTAATTTCTTCGCTCCTCTAAAATTTTAAATCAAGTCTTTTTTTAAGTCAGATAATTAATAATTTTTTAAAGACATCGATGATTTTTAAGTTTTTTATTTTTTTGTGTGCGTCGTGGTGGATTGTTACTGCGCATCGTATAACAATCCATCATGAAATGTGTATAGTACATACACATATTTCCTCGAAAATTGCGCATCTTGAATTTTTAATGCGATAATGCGGAATGTCATACCGCGATTTCGTTGCACATCTTTATAACTGGTTTGGAACCTAATCATCATAAATACACACTGTATCATCTAATCGAATCGATTACGTGCAACATGTTGTGACGATAGGGTGTCATGGCAACTTGCGGCATACGGTCGACAGTAGTTCGCCTTTGATCGCGTCGTAATGTTGCCGAAATGTTGAATCGTGTATGAAAATGTCGTTGTTCAAGACAAAAGAGTGGTGGAGGACGCAGTGCGGAGTGAACGAATCCTTCGACAGGCGCAGTCTGTTGATCACGTCGTTGTTCGGCGTTAATCGAAAGGACGTCGTCATCGTCGGCAGCCACAGCGGATATCTCCGGATCTACAGTCCGTCGTCACAATGGATGGACGAAAGCAAATCGCCAAGTGGCTTCAAGTCGTCGGATTTGCTCATCGAGACGCAAATTAGCGACTGCATCATCGACATCAAAGCGGGAAAATTTGTTTCGTAAGCACATGTTTGTGTAATGTAGCATGTACGATTTGTGCTTCAATGATGTTGATTAAATGAGCGTCGATTTGTCTCAGAGGTTCACAGGACATTCGACTTGCGATACTGATGCCAATGAAACTCGTCGTGTATAGCATTCTCTTGAATCAAGGTTCCGTCGAACATGGTTCGTGCATTTCGTAACGTATGACGTGAAATTGCGAGTGACAAAGTTTTGATAATTTCTATTTCCTTTCTTTTTTTCTCTCTCGTGAAAATAAATGAGTTTATTTTAATTTCAATTTTATAAAAATGGAAATATATTCTTTTTCTTCACTCTCTTTTACGCGTTCTTCTGAATTCTCTTTTTATTCAGAATTTATTCAGTTTTTATTTAATTTAACTAACTTTATTTGATTTAGTTATTATATTGCCATTGCAGGAGACCGGTGCGATCTGGAAGTCGCTTACGAGCACTTGCTACCGCGATTTCCAGTGTTCCTGACGACAGGCCCGTTCGGCGGTGTGCAGGGTCGGGACTTCTTCTGTGTTCAGTGCTTGGACGGCACGCTTTTCTTCTACGAGCAAGAAACTCCCACCTTCAGTCTCATTCTTGGAAATCGGTTACTGCCCGAGCCGATTGTCTACGTTTCGCGGAACGACGTCTTCGTGACGCCGAACTCTTCGTGGATCCTCGAGTGCTACAGGCAGGTCAATCAATCATACTGATACCGGTAGTCCGTCAATGAAAAGAAATACATAGCATCAGAATCGAAAGATTTATTTTTTTGTGAAAGTGCGTGACGTTTCTCGCAGGTACAAAAGTATTGCGGAATTCGGCAACAAGGAACGCACGGAAGGACCGAAGAGCCTGGAGCCGGATTGGAGTTACAACATCGGCGAAGCTGTTCTCGATATCGATGCCGTCGTTTTGAGCAGCTTCGAAGTTGCAATCCTGGTGCTCGGCGAAAACAATCTCTACTGTCTGAAGGACAATTGCGTCTCTCTCAAGTACGCGAAGAGATTCGACTACAAGCCTCTGTGCTTCCAAGCTTACGTGATAGGTAGATATAATCGATCATGATGTTAGAGGAAAAGAGAAAAAAAACTCCAGATCGTTTCTGATGCTTCACCACTTCTTTCCTGATCTCTCTCTCTTTTTTCTTTTCCTTTCTTTTTCGAAAGAAGAAAACAAAGTTGGAGCGGATCGTGCGCACAAGCCGATCTTTAGTCCGGCGCGCGACAAGTCTAATTACTTTCAACAGATATAGAAAATAAATGTGTGTTAATCGAGTGCGATGCTTATAGAGCCGGATGGTAAGCTGATGGTGCTCGTAATCGCTGACACGAACACTCTGATGATTTATGAGAGTACAACTCTTAAGTGGTCGGCTCAGCTGCCTCTCACTCCGGTCGCTGTAACTCGAGCACATTTTCAGGTAACTCGCTGCATAATTCTGTCACTTGTGCTATCGCTCTCGAGATATGCGTTCCGAGATGTTATTTCGTAGAAAGCGCCCGCTGAGAAAAAGAAAGAATACGACCGTTTTCCCTTTCAATCTTTTTGAAGATACTCTCTCTTGTCCAAGGAATATAGTTTGCAAACAACAAGATGAAAATGTGAAAAAATTTCTTTTAGCTGCGAGAAGTTAACGATTATATCGGTGCGAACGAAGATATAGGTATGCGTCTTTCTATTTCAAATAACACGATATTGGAGAATGGCTAAAAAACAAGTGTGAGATAATTTTTTTAGAATTTTTTTAACTTCATAACAGAGAATTACAAAATAATCCGTAATTTCGAAAAAGACCTCGATAGTCGCGTATCTATGTACGTTCGCACCACGATAGTCCGCAATCAGAGCCGATGACATTTGACAAAGAACCAAGCGAGACCTCCGTCATATCGCTGTTCCTCTTCCGTGTCGCATTATCGGGCTCCGCCAGTCGTTGTTCCTCCAACAACGTCAGGCTCGGATCTATCGCGTGTCCTTGTTGGAAGCTGAAAGTTGCTCCTAACTTCTACGCTAAATTTTTTTTTAAAAACAAAAAGCTAATGAGGAAAAAATATACACACCTTCGCATTTTCTCGCAAAGATCATATTTTTTACAGAACCTATTAACGTTATCTTAGAAACTACTTCGGTTTTTTTTAGTTATGTAGAAATTCGACAAGAGAATAAGAGAGAGAAAGAGAGAAAAATAAAGATAAAGGCGCGAGGAACTCGAGTGACGATCGAAACAGGCACTCGAGAAGCGCATCGGGAATGAAAGAGAATCGCTAAAGGAAAAAACCGCAAAAATGTAAAGGGAAGGACGAGGAGTTGGCCATTATCACCCTGGTTTTATCTTATCGTCCTGCCATAGCTAGGGTACAGCTAGCAAGGTTGCGATTGTTGTCTTTCCGGAGGATACAGAGCGCGCGCGCCAATTCCTGGCCAATTAGCTTAATACCGAGAACTCCGCTCAAACGTCAAGTCCAAATCATATAATTGCTTCGCGCATATTTTCAGAAGAAAAAACGGAAATGCCTAAACCAGTCAAACATTGGCATGAAAGTAACAACAAATGATTGAATTAATTAAAGGTCAAATCGTTTTTTTTTCTCAGCATTTAGATGGAGTAATTGTTGTTCTCTCGGATGAGGGCCAGTTGGAGGCTTGCTATTTAGGCTCGGAGCCGTCATTATTTATCGCGCCTCCTATTCATCGACGCGGTTACGATTACGTGGCCGCCGAAGACGAGCTTAAGGAGCTTCGCAAGATGACGAAGAAAAATAAGACTTCCGGTATGAATAATCGTCAAGAAACATACATATTCATAAGACACGTTCGTTAATGACACATAAGAAATGACTCTTAATTAAATTTCTCAGAAAATTTCTCTCTCTCTTATCTTGGTTACTTCATAATTGATTTTTTTTTCACTCAAGTATTCAAAGTAAAAAGCAATTATTTTGCAAGGCGTTCAGTTAACCGACGTCACCATGGACGCCGAGCTGATAATGTCCGTGACTGTGTCTCTGGACGCGGAGTCCCGTTCGCGCGAAAATCAGGACGATTCTAAGGATAATTCGGACGGTCACGGCTTAGTGTGTGGATTGACTGTAGAATTATCCACGTACACGACACTTCACGATGTTCAAGTGTGCGTGCACGTCTTGGAACCGTTTGCCGCCGAGAAAAACTGCTACGTTATTAACAACCTCTGTAAGCATGTCACATGTAAACAAATTATAAACAAATTGTTATGTTAAATGGGATTAAAAAATATGACGTTTTCGTTTTATCGAAACGTTCAAAGTGTTAGGAGACGGTTCAATTTTTTGAATTATCCCGAAATTGTGCCCCCTTTTTAATCAGACTAAAATGCAAAAAAAAAAAAAAAGGTGACCGGCATGTTTTGCGCACGAAGATCTACACGACGACGGATCTGCCGGCGATATCGTCGGACGTGAGAGTCACAGCGAGCTACGAGACGGCGGATTGCGGGAGAGTGTGCGTGCTTCAGAAGACGGCTCAGCTGCCGGTGAAGATGATATTGAAGACTTGCCCACCCGAGAACACGTCCACCTTCACAGCGACTCTCAAGTGCAGCGAGCCTCTCGTCGCTTTTAGCCAGCTGTTTCCCGGTAAATCTATTAGCACCGCGTTGTGTATAATGTCCCTTCTCTTTTCACGACCGAGACACCGGCGACGAAGCTGTTCAGCTTCACGCTTGGTCTTCGCAAATTTTTCTGTCGATCGTTATGGATAAAAGTTTTTGTCGTATAAACAGCTCTCCTCAAAGAGTTCTTTCAGTTTAAAAGACCGATTAATGGAAATTATAAACTTTCCTTTTCCTTTTTGTCAAGAAAAAAGAACAAGTTTTTTGTTGAAAAATCAAAACCCGATTCATATATTTATATTTTTGTTAATTGTTTTTTTTAACAGAACTAACCGGAGACGTGCAGAAACAAAGTTGGAACACCTTGGGTTTGCAGCACGTGCGAACCGGCAGCGTGGTGACAATCGTTTCCGGCGCTACCAGCAATCGATATCGCATACAATCGAACGACGGACTTTCGATGACCTTGGTGGTAGAGCAGTTGTTGAGCAGGCTGAAGAACAAAGCCGCCGGAAACTTAACGACCACCATCGCGCAAAACCACATCCAGCTGGTTCAGACTCAGATGGAGGCGCACTTTCGTAACCGCCAGGAAGTCGACAGAATCGCGGTAATTTTTTATTTAAACGAGGCGCAAACCACATTCCCGGTCTTGATACGCACAATCAAATAATTTGAATGAATAACTAATTAGCCCACGTGGCTTTGTGTATTGTTTATGAATTTATTTACTTTTTCGTTTTTTTAAGTAAAACTTTGAACGTAATCTAAAGCGTTAAATTTTCTAATATTTATATTTCGCTCTAAATTTTATTAGTTTCTTTGATTTTTGTTATTTATTTTACTCGTCTTTTTAAGGAAAAGTGTTGTGACAAAAAATTCTCTTTATATATCTAAGAATTTGATTGTATCTCTCCTTTCTCTCTTTCTTCCTCTCTTTTGCTTAGCTTTTTTCAACGCTCTCGTAAGATCAATTTCTCCCGCAATCGTCACGATGATGGCGTTCTTCATCATCGCCGTCGTCGTCAATTAATGACCATCGTTTTTCTCAATGTGCTTTTTTGTTGTTCGCAAATATAGAGCGAACTCGGGCTGCTGTCGACCCAGTTGAGAAACATCGAGCGAAAGATGCTGCGCGCCGTAAGAGAACGGAGCACTCGATCTCTGGTCGCGAGCAGACTGCCGTTTCTCTTAGAAGCGACCTATCGCGCGATGTTCGCTCTTCTCAACGATCTGGCGATCGCACAAGCGGTAATTGATCAACTTCCTATTGTTTCAGTCAGTTTATTGACCTTTAGGGATTAGTAAAGTAAGTTTTTCTGAGAAAAATTGCGCGCAATAATAATGTCAATGTTGGATCAAAATTTTATCTCGTCTGAGAGACTGACAGATTGGAACAGCCCACTCACCGTAGATGAGATGGTATAATGCGATGTATGATAATTGGGGCTGTTGCAGGAACGGAAACGCACCGGCCACGGTCTGCAGTGCGCCGTGAGGTTACTGCTCCTATTATTGCGGCTTAATGTAAACGACGATAAGTACGCAATGTTTGAAGCCGCGATTGGATTCGAACCGCAGTTGCGTGACGAACTCGTAAGTTCTCAAAGATTGAAAGTTTTTTTCTCTTTATCTTTTCTCTTTCTCTCTTATACAGAAAATATTTAAAAAATCCAATAACTCATAAAACTTCAAGTTGAATTAAAGTTTCTTATTTATATTTAAAAAGATAAATTGCGCCCCAATATGCGCCGCGTCAACGTTTTTTTTCTCCGTTATATTGTTCTTGCCTCGGTAAATGTTCGATCGAACTGGTTCTTTAGGATTGGGAAGAGATCGCCGATGCCGGGCTGAGCGCGTTTCTACGGTCCATGTCAAGGAAATCGTCTATTATTGGACACCTGGACGCGAAGACCACCGCGTTGAATAAAATGACGTCCGTTAAAGAATTCGCGAAGCTGAAAAAGCGTTTTGTCCACGCAATCGAGCGACTCGATACTTACCGGGAAGACGAATTGACCGAGAACGAGCAGTTGGAGGCTGCTTCTTCTTAAAATTCTGCGGTCGACCACGTCTCATCTCTCTTCGAACTTTATTACATCTAGTTATATTGCGATCGAAAATAATTTATTTATTTTGAACGAAATGTATGTACATACTCGTGAAAATCGCGGCGGAGCGATGATTTATGTTATTACGCGGTTGAAAATTAAGATGTTCCTTTTAAAATAAAATATCATTTCGCGTGGATAATCGTGTTGATTGTTCGGACAAAGAAGGAGGAAGAAACACAGCAGAGCGGTGAAACATAAGAGAGAGACCCTCCTCTCACGTCTGTTACCGCTGCAATAAAATTTCGACGGAAGGATGCGTTTCCCTTCTCCTTTTGTCTCTCCATTCTCCCGCTGGCATTTATGATTTAATATGGGACCACCTTGCTAAACTCGTAACCCTGGGACCACCAATAGCGATGTTTGAGGATCAAGCCATCGTGGGAGAGAGAGAAAGAGAGAGGTCGGCAATCAACGGATAACGAGGCAAGAAAAAAGGCGGGAGTATCCGAAACGAAACCTGCTAGGGCGACTAGGGCCTCTTTTCCAGAGAGAGAACTCTCGTTCTCTCTCCCTCTTCCTCTCTCGTTCCTCGATAATTGATGGCTCCCGACCAATTACCGCGTTCCTTTGCTTCTACCCTAAACACACATCTATTACTACCTGCGGCTGATCGCAGGACCGACGGACCCACAAATAGAGTACAATCGAGACCGCCTCGATCTTTCAATAGATACCTTTTGTCAAATAAATTCCTGAAGAATATCTTTCGATTGATATCTTTGTTTTCAGGGAAGCGTGTCTATTTCGACATACATATGCGCTTGCGAAGAATGCGCTTGTTAATTTCGAATAAAAGTGAAAAAGAGAATTGCGCTCTCTATTTCGATCTTAAATATAATTTACAAGCTGAAAATATCTCGCAATCAAACGCACATTAAAATATTCACTAGTTCGTGCTGATTCGCGCACGAACAGCTGATCAACATTTATTTTAGCTCGATCGCCGCGTGATTATGAGCGCTCGCACGCTATATAGTTTGTGCGATGTTGTAACATCGCGTTAATAAATTAACGGACCTACTCGCTTCGGCTTAATGTAACCAATTAAACCGAAAATAGACGTTACCTCGCCGCGCGATGCATTATCTATTTTCGCTTGCGGCGCACGCACGGGGCGACCGCTCGCTGCGCACCGAACGGCGAGAGATTCGCTCGGGGAAAACAAATCTTGACGGCAATAACTTCTTCGGGGAAGTTCGTCGGATGGAAAACGCGCGTATATATGAGGGCAGATATATTACGACCGTGATTAATCGGCGAAGAAATGTGCGAGATTTCTCTCGTAAGACAAAGTGTCGCGGATGAGTAACTGCCTAAACGTTGGGTCTGCCCAGTGTCGGAAATACGGATTGCAATCGGCACAACTGTCGCCGATGAACCATTGACACAAACGACATTTAACCGAATACTGGGATTTAATGGTATAATAACTCTATCGTTTGTACAGTAATTTACCGATAAAGACATGTTGCTTCGATCCGAGTCATAACAAAAAATCGTTAATGACGCGCGCGTGTTACGTACGTATCGAACAACGAGCGATGTGCGTGTGTGCGCGTGTGTGCACGTGTGTATCTATACATTAGAAACACACGTAACTCGTGTGTGCGACAACACAGATTTTTCAAACAAAATCGGCGGCGATTATGCCAACGCATCTGCGCATCGTCTGTTGCCGTCGTTTATTTGCTCTCGCTCAAACAAATTAGCGTTTACAGACGCGAACTCGGAAGATTTTCTTAGAGCGCGTGCACGCGCTTCTTTTCTGTTGAAATTACGACGTACGTGTGATCGTTTTCTCACTTTTTTCTCAGAGACTACGGTTTGCTTGTCTTTTCGTTCGCGATAAGAGGCACTCGAGGAAAAGTCCGCCAATGTGGTCGGTGAGAGTTGGGCTTCGTCTTTTGAAGATTGCAAACGAAATGCGAAACATATTCCGAAACGACCTTGCCATAAGCGAGATACGCGGCAATAAATCACACACGTGTCGCATGTAATATCAATATGTAATACGCGCGCGTACACGGGAGGGCTCGAAAATTGATATTATAATGAGATAATCTCGCGTCCGACGTAACAACGCATTTCGATAGGATTTTAAATAACACTTAGAAAAAGAATGGGAATCGCGAAATTACGTAACTTTATTAAATATGCGTATAAAAAAAAATAAGAATATAAGAAAATAGATGCAATTTATTTCTGTTCCTCGCATTTAGTCCTTTAAACATTGAAATGCTTGGAAATGTCATTATTACTTGGTACCAATTATATCTACTCCGTGATATGTGTTGCACACACAAATATTGCGACATCGGCAACGCATGTTGACAAGCCAATGGAATTAGCGACGATTTCCATTTAAGTCGACCTGCGGCACAACGCTATCGTGAATCATTTCCGGGCGTTCGCGCGCGTATCATTCCTTTTTAATATAATCTAACTATTCGCATGTGCGTGACACGCTCGCATTCCGGGAGATTGCAACACGAAGATCGTTCGTTTTCGGCATAAACTGCCGATAACGCGAGAAGTATATCGAAGAAAAAAATTGAACTGCGGTTGTTGCGCGAAAATAAACGCGGCAAAATAAAAATAAATTTTCTCTTTGTGCGGAATAAAACGAAAAATCTCACACTATATGTATACCGAGATATTAGATAATCAAGATTTTGAAATTCCAGAAATTCCCTGGGACTTCTCTTGTTTGCATTTTTCACTTCGGTATGCGATTCATTAAAAGAAGGAATTTCCGAGCCCAAAAAATATCAGTTAAGATGTAGAGGATAAGCTTTTTTTCCCTAAGTAGGACCATAAATTATCTTGATCGTTCGGAAAAGTAAATAAGGAACACGATAATGGGAGCGAGAGCATGACAGAACGAGATCTCCCGCGGCAAATGTCCGAAACAAAGGGCCGGTCGTAAACCTGTCAGGGCTTTATTTTTTTTTTTTTTTTTTTTTTTTTGTGGGAATAGAAACCTTTTCTTATCGTGTGACGCATTTTAGGTTCCTTCACGGAGAACACTACTGCAGTATCTTTTGATAAATCCGAAAAAATGTAAAGACAAATGTGGGAACTCTCAGAGATTCTCCGTCTCTTATTATAAGAAAACAAGAAAAATTTTATAGGACACGGAGCGAAGACCTAAAAATCATTTCTAATGTAATTGAGGCTTCGGCTTTCGATTGAGTCTAGGAACTCTCAATCGGTTCAGAGCCGTTGCTAAGAGATATAAAATTCTCGGTTCTGGTGTCCGACTCGCGTAAAATGAGTCACGGTCGACCTCGCAGCCGCGCGCCACTTCGTTGCGCGTGAACTTGGCGCGAGGCACTACCGTGGCCTCTTGATTTATGTGCACGCCTTGCTAATTACTTTAAATAAATTATGTAATAAATTATGTAATATGATAGTTTCACACAGTTAACGATATATTCAAGCACAACGAGGCATAACAACGGCAACATTATTATGGGATAAATCAGATACGGAGAGACAGAAGTGGGTTCTTTTTTTTTTTTAGTAGAGTCTCTCTTCGTTCTTCGCGTTCGGCGCTGTTGATACACGACGGCAACTAAATTATCCATTCGTCAGGTATGCGTCCCGTTGTTGGCCAAGCAGGCTTGCACGTGAATAGACAAAATGTCAAAAGATTTGATTTACGAGGCGAACTGGCGCGCCAACTCGGGAGAAATTAAGCGGAGCAACTTGATGAGCCCCCCGGCCGGGCTCAAACTTTACCCCGGCTCTTTCTAAACTTTCCGAAATGCGGTATTCGCGCGCGCGCGTGTGTATGTGAAGCGTGTCATTGCAACATTAGCTTCTAGCGCGTACAATTTTGAAATTCGACGAAAAACGGTTTTGAATGGATTGAATGATTGTGCAATGCGACGTGACGTAAGGCGAAGCGACACAACGTAAAGCCTAATGCAGCACTTAATTAGAAACGTTAATCGAAGGAATTCCATACACGCGCGCGCGAATGTTTATTGCCGCGCGGTATTACTCGCGGACAATTTCAGCAGCGCGCAGGGCCACAAAATAAGAGACCCGGTATTACCGTCTAAAACAAAAACGGTCGGTCGCAATTCTTTATTGCGCTCCTTCCGAAGAGGAGAGTATTCTTCTCTCCGTGCACATCGGCAACATCTCGCGGTAGCAAACTCCTCTCTTGCCCTTTCTCAGTTCTTCACCTTTTTCTTCCTCTGCCACATACCGCTCACGGACACGTGCTCGTGTTTATGTGCCCGCCTCTGCCGCTCGCATCTCTCTCTCTTCCTCTTTTATCCCTTCATTTCCTCTCCTCCTTCTGCATTAAGATGCACGATGTGCTCATTTGCACAAGCGCACCTCTATTCAGAGAAAAACCGAGATAGCTTGCGCAAAAGTGCGAGCGAGCCAGTAAGCGATCCTACGAGCTGGTACAGCAGTGCACGTGCACGGATGAGAGGACACAAAGAAAAAGAGAGAAGGGAGAGATCAGCGACAGGTAGCTCAGTCGCCGTTGTGTTTACGAGAATTGTATCGCGGTGGAAACACCTGCGGAGCACTGCGAGACTGATTTAAATGAATGTCAGA
Organism: Pseudomyrmex cubaensis; assembly: GCA_014825685.1. NCBI lineage: Eukaryota > Metazoa > Arthropoda > Insecta > Hymenoptera > Formicidae > Pseudomyrmex > Pseudomyrmex cubaensis. The sequence goes on along the minus strand of QVOA01012045.1, from coordinate 50,915 downwards.
GATACCGATGCGCCATGATATCTCACACGGGGATTTATGATTTCACCTGACCGTCGATTGTATGGCGAAATGTATGTACCGCGAAGAGAGACGCAGTAAATGTTCTTCGACACGTATAAAACCGACGGACTTCAATCCAATTTTGATGCAAACAAAACATCGTGTCAAATAAAAATTAATATCAAATTATTGAACAGATGTATCTTTGAAATATATTTTTATAAATAAATGTTGAATAAATTATTGAGTAAATATACCTAAACTAATTTTTCTCCCAACTAATTAATTTGATTTTTATTGCGTGGAAACAACACATTTAATTGGACAGATTGAATTTGTATTCATTTGTTAGACAAATTGAACACCGAAAGGCAACAGATGTTAATCTCGGAGAGATATTTAATGCGCGTACTATAAAACCATACTTTTTATATGTGATTTTGCGCACTCATCGCCGACGATCTCTTTTTATCTCGCAATCTCAGCGTGGAATATTGCCGCGCGATCTTCGGTATATTTTTACTGCGTCTGTATATTTTGCCGAGCGTGCCACACGCCCCTTGACTCAGACTTTGTCGACAAAGTTACGATATTCTCGTGGATGTTATTCTAAGAAAGACAGTTAAGCCACCCGTCTACATAAGTCACATCCAGAACGTAAGTTCGCAAACGCAGACGCGAGATGACGTATTGGCAAGACGCAAATTGCGGCTTGCTTCACGCAACTCGGATCAACCTTAACCCTTCGCCGGCAATGTGAGAGCAAAAAGGGTTTATGCGCGGTAAAAGGGCTAAAAAGAATACTCACTTCTATTTTTTTTTTTTTTTTTCGACGTTAATCCCACCTGCAATCAATCGTCCCTTATATCCGCGGCCCGCGGATTTCCCAAAGCGCGTGCACGTGCGTATATATACGCGCCTCTGCCGATTCCTCTCCTCCGCCTCTCTCCAAGGAGGAAACCCTCTCTTCGCCACCAAGACGTCCTCTTTCTCCCTCTCTTCGACGACCACTGCCACTACCACAATCACCACTACTACCGCCACCTTCAGTCTTTCCCTCCTCCTTTTTCACTCTCTCTCTTCCTCTGTCTCGTGGCTCGACCGCGAGCGTGATCTTCGTTACTCCATTCTAGCACGGTGGTAGAAGTCGTAACGGAAGAGTGCAGCTGCGACGAGCAGCTGACGCGGAATCATTCAGGTTTGTAGTAGTCCTCGCGCCGCGTACGCGACATCACACGACGTCGCACATATAGTGCGCAGTGGACACTCACCGGTGGTGGATCTGTCTATCACGAAACTGGGGTCTCGCGCGAGAGGTGCATTATATCTTTGTACTCGCGCGAACGCAAATGAACTCGCGTCACGAGTGCGCGCGTGAAGAAAACTCTCCTGCTGCCTATCGTAATCGCGTCTCGGTCACGATCGGTGCGGTGTGTCGTCACGCCGATTCGCGGCAAGGTGCATCGGGGTGTCCGCTTTGTGGCTACGAATCGAATCACGACCGTGATTGCCGGAGAGGAGGGCTGTGAAAAAGCACGGCGACAAGTGTGTGCGCGCGCGCGTGCGCGCTCTGACAAGAGAGAAAGAGAGAGATAGAGAATACGCAGGTAAGTGCAAGAGATCGCCTTATTGCCGTGTTTGCCCGAGAGAGGTATTCACGAGGAACGAGATTCTTCGAGGATACTTCGCGAGCCACGACGATATTTAGACCGAATGACAGATGGACCGACGGAACGAGTGAGAAAAAAAATTGGTTCACATTGTAAAAAAATTACACATGCAAAAAATATACGCGTGTAATTCAGACGATATATTTAAAAAACAGTATTTGACGTAACAAGACATAACAGGGAGCAGAGAGTGACATGTTATTTAAAAAAAAAGTCATTTTGCCGTAATTATCTTCATAAAAATTGTATCCCGATATAAAATCAAGGTTTGTTTTAATTGAGAAATCAACTTCATGAATTTTTTTTACGCGCGAAGGTAGACAGTTTTCAATTGTTATAACGTGGTACTCCATATACGCGAACAAGTTTTCTCCCATAATAAATTGAGACACGTAACATTGAAGGATCAGTCACTTTTGACTCAACTTTTCGGAGCAACTCGCTTGAGTCAACTTTTCCCCGTTTTCCCCGCGAAACTCTTTGGCACGAGTCGCGCGATATTGTACTGTGCATACATAAATACCGACCAGTGTGACTGACAGTAATACAACCGTAACCGAAGGGGGAAAAAAAAGCTGGCGAGAGTGTACGGGTGGTTAGCGCACGAAAGGAGAATTTGACTCAAGCGAGTGATTTGAGTTAAGTCAAGAGAGACATTCCCGTTGCAAAAGAAAAATTAAATTATCGGCCTAAGAGAGAAAAAAAGAGAGAAAGGGAGAGGATAAAAAGAGAGGGAGGAAATGACAGGACCGAGAATGCGGATTAGTTTGTGATGAATGGATTAGACTAGCGAGCGGAGTTTTAACACGTGATATCATCGAGAGGAAAGCGACCTGCGCGTACAGGCATAGACATGTGAGAATGCCGGATCTTGCCAGTAGACATGTGCGAAGGGGACACGTGATCAGCGTTCGGTGATAGCGATTTCTTCAATTCTTTTGTGAAATATCGCAAACACTTATTCGCACATGCAGAAAAATAGAAGAAAGAAGAGAAAAACGTTTACTCGTTTATAATTTGCTAAACACAGACTGTGTGACTCTGAGACTCACGAGTATTTTTACGAGCTACTTATTGCTAAATATATATTTGCGGTCTCTCGCTCGAGTGTGGAAGATTGCAATTTTTTCTTAATGTCACGTTGTTTATAAGTTACGCATGCGTTTTACATATTGAATTTAAATAAGAAAAATTAGCGTTTCGACATTCAGATTTGCCGATCTGCGAGATGGCAATAAGAACACGATAAAGAAAAAATTCGTGAGAAACGATTGTTCATTTGATCTTTGTGATGCGCAAACTTCGCCACGCGACCGCTATAAATAAAAATCACTTTCAAAAATAATTGTCGCTGGCATGTGACTGATACGCGCGAGAGAAAGAAAGAAACGCTTAAACGTTTGCCAGTCACGAAATCAATCAGCAATTCGTGACGTCGTGCGATCCACACATCGGTATAATCGATGATATATTTTCATGACGTGTCGCTTCGTGGGCGTTCGTGAGTGTCCTGTGTATCTTTTTTTTTTTTTTTTTTATTACAACTAGAGCCAGAAATTTATGCGGTGGAATTCGGCTGCCGAGAGGAGATACATATCTCTCTCGACATCTATCATCTCGTTTTTGTAGAAAAAAAAAAATATGTACGAGTCCGTGTGTATGTAAATAAGCAACAAATTTTAACGGCAAAGCTAATAATAAAAGATTTGTTCGAGTATAAATTAATCGATACGATTAAATGCGTCGAGATGCGAAAGAGATGATCGATGATTTGATGATTAATTCAATCAGTGGGAAACGGGGCGATCAAAAGGATGGATTTATGTGCTATCCGTTTTCTCTCGGACAAGAGGAGCTCCAAAGGGATGATTTCGGACAAAATTATCTTTTGATTCAATGCATTTCGACGCGCGCGGGCTGGACGTGGGAGAATTATTTGTGTACAGAACTGAGCGAGAAACAGATTCAATTCCGCGGTAGACTCGAGGTACACACACGCACGTGAGTATAGGAACGCGTGCGTACACATACGTGCCTCTCGGTCCTTCCTCTCCAGCACGCACCTGTTACCTATGTCGTATTGTGGTGGCTGCACGCGACAGCTCTCGCGTGCCACTTACTTCCAGTTACTTCTCGCTAGTACGAGCCTGTCAGTCACCGCGTAGCGTTGCTTATTTCTCGCGCGGAATCGAGACGCGAAATCGCGTCGCGAGAAATCGAGATGGGAAACGACTGATCGACGTTTTGTTCGTCGCCCCGATTTGACAACCTCGTCGGGTATTCGAGTAGAAATGTAGAATAGAGTTTATCGAGGTGCGATTATACACACGCGCGCGAGTAAAGAACGTACGATTTCTTGAAGAGCGTTTAAATATCGTGACTTCTCGTCTGTAAACGGAACATCTCTCGCCGCGAACAACAAACGCGGGAAAAACGAGGGAAAATGACGTAGCATGGAATTGGTTGTGGTCGCAAATCTCTGCTCTCGTTCGAGCAGAAAGAATGCAACGTGGAATAAGCGAAAAGTAGAACCGACAAGTGCGACGAATTTTTGCGTGAAAAGATATCTCGAAACGTGATGAAACAACGATAAGAATTGCGATCCGTCTGTGAGCTTTTCCTAACGGTAAGTTAACAAGCGATTCCGTGTCTTTCCGTGTATCTCTATGAGATCTATTTATATCCGTCTTTACAATTTGAGAATCACACATTTTTCACTATTTTCTTTTATCCCGTAGAGTTGTTTATCCGTTCGTGCAATATACACGAAAATACATGTAACTATCAATTGCTCGTCGGTATAACAGACAGGTTTGAAGACATAATTCGGGGAAAAAATGTACATCTGTAAAAACAAACTGCGATCTTTTGAGAATAAATTTTGTTCGAGGTTTCTCTCTTCCTTGGAAGCCTCGGGATCGAACGCGGCCTGGGATCAAGGAGCACTTTACTCCAGTAAAGCCGCGCGAGCGACTTAAGCGAGGTCGAAGCCTTTTCTCTCTCCTTCGCTTTTCTCATCTTTCTCCCGTTTGGCTAAGAGAAACTTGCCGCTCTGTCATCTTATCTCTCTCTCTCTCTCTCTCTTCCTGCCGTCTCTCTTTCTCTTTTTCCCTCCCTCTCTCTCACTCTCCTCCGAGAATCTTACAACTTACACACGGTTTCTCTTTCTGGCTCGATCGGCACTTGCGCATCTCTTTCCGAGAGCGCTTTTGTGCGCGTCGAAAAGAGAACCTTCGACTGACCATCAGTCTTTTTGGTGAATGAGACTGTAAATGAGAAAGAGAAAATTGAGTTGCGTAATATATAATCGTGTCGGCAAACCATCAATCTCTCGATGAGAAGGATTACAAGAGATTAGTTTTCTCTTGTTTGCGCAATTACAGTTTTCTAATTTATAAAAATAGACACTCTGTGCTTCCGCGAGCGCGCGCGCATTTTTTTTTTAATTTCTGTAGTCGTCACTTTCTCGATGTGTGATCGAATCCGGTGTGATCGCGCGTCGTCTCTCATCTTCGTCGTCATCCTCCCTTTGCTCACGTTGAATGAGCAACGGATAATAATAATCGGATGCCGCTTCAAAAATTAAGTCTTGTCTTCTTGCGACGAAGTGAATTACACGTTACGAGATTGAATTTTGCAAGAATTAATGACGTCGAAAGATAAATTGAAACTCTCCGTCATCTTACGCGCCTTCGTGTGCACAGAGCGTCGCAGAAATCTTAGAGCTGCTCCATCTTGTGTGTAAAGTTGAATACTTCAACATCTACATAATGCAAATGCGTCATGTAGATTCTAATTGGAAGTCCATTAGTTTCCGAAATTAATTGATAACAAAAGAAACCAGAAAGTAAGGAGGAAGATATATCATAATTTTCGAGAGTCGAAAAATTCTTGATTAATTAAGAATAAAGATAATAAATTGAGAGAGAAGAAGAGAGAGAGAGAGAGAGAGAGATTGTAAGCACGTGTCACACTTAATACAAAATGCTGCAATAACAAATGTTACTTCGATTATTCACAAATGTCTCGGAAAGCGCGATTTCCCGCGTGTGATTATACTGTCGCGGGTAAATTTAATTCTTAACAAATGACCAAAAGAGCAACTTGCGAGGAGATGCGGTCGTTGCAAGTAGTAATTCGGCGAGAAGGCAGCGGGCAGCAGTGCGGATATTTACTTTTATTGCTCCGATAAAATCGACTCAATCAAAATCCATTAAAGTAATCGTCATAATATTCATTTGCTTTCTACCGATCGTTTTATTATATATGCGGCCAGACGGACGGAGCAGGAGGAAAGCAAAAAGAAAGGCAAGAGCAGAAACGAAGGCAACGCGTAAGGGAAACGAATTCGTGCGCTGAACTCGATTCGTCGATCATCGCGCGATGTAGTCTCGCACGAAACGATTCGAATGTATTAATCCCGCGCTTTATAAATTAGAGAGATAAGCAGGCAAAAAGTGTACAAGATATTAAATAATATATATTTGGCTTGGCACGTATAAAACTCGGCGATAAAACGCCATTGCACGTACGTGATGTCGCGTGACGCAACATAAATTTACATAAATTTTTAAGTCATCCATAGAAACTTTAATTTATGTGCTTGCTGACTTTTTTCAATCAAAATAGCAAATCTCAAGGTTTATTTTCTTTCACAACTTAATGGTTAAATAGTCTATTGATTGGCTTAACAACTGATGTTTTTCTCAAAGCAATGTCACAACTTGCCTTGAGTTGTTTTTTTTTTTTTTTTTAACTAAATGCTTTGACAAAATACAATCTGCAAACGTCAAGTAAGACAGATTTAATCGTGAAGTTGCATCAACCTTGCTTTGGTAGAGGCGATAGTCGTCATCTATAATTAGTCGCTTGCCTTATCAGGTGAGTCGAAAAATTTACGACAAGTTGTTGGAAAGTAAGTTGTGCGAATGTAAATTGAAATTGTGAATAATTGCGTGCGATTTTTCGCCGTGGGACATTACGGGCGAAATTTCGCAAACTCGCGTTTCCTACGTAAACTCCACTCGCGGCGTGTTCGCATTTCTAAGATTTTTCCGCCGTGAGCAACGCGGCGGCGTCGTGGTGACGTATCTTACGATGAGTTTTATTTCCACTACACTCGATTTCTCTTTTTTTCTCTATCTCTCTCTCTCTCTCGCCAATGTTATGATTCATCTTCGGATTGTATCGCGAGAGAATCTTTGCAAATGAGAGTATCTCCTAACGAGAGAGAGAAGTGTGTTTCTTATTTGCGGTTATGACGCGTCGAGCAACATTCTTTTCGACTTGATACGTGTGTGTGTGTGTGCGCAGATATATTGCGACATTTTATTGAATTTAGAAGAGAATTAAGAAGACATTTTTATTTTATTAAGATCTATTCAATACAGAAAAGTTTGAAATTGGAGTGAAAACATGAACGGGATTTCATTACCACATGATCCTTGTGTCTTACTTAAATATTCTTGTTCAATAAAACGTTCGGACAGCAAGTGGACTCGTCAACAAGGTGTTATCAAACTGTTATGTAACTGCGTTTTGCATTATTCCTACGTTGAGATGTCGATCGACTAGCCGCATAACAATATCAATAATTCTAGAGAGCGCGTAAACGCCACGCCGCCGCTGGCCGTCGCGCCGCGTCGTATAATCGCGGAAAATCCGAAACACATGTCTTTATCGAGCGCGAATGGCGCGAGAAACGCTCGTGTTCTATCACGAGAAGAGATCGTAAACGTCGTCCAATAAATAAAGATCGGCGGCGCGAGCTTGATGTTGCATTAGCTTACACAACAAACGATTGCCAAATGAGCGATTTGACTGCGTTACGTTCGTGGTCGAATTGCCACATCGAATTGCGTTTGACGAATACGGTAATTCATTATTACAAAGTTTTCTCGTTAATGACTACCGCGTAGCCTTACGCGACGTGTGTCTAGCGGAAACACGTACGTTATTAAACACGAAGCAATTTGTGCGGTTTCCCGCAAATTAATTAACTTACCGCGACACGTGTATTTACACACACACATTGTACGTATCGCATACCATTGGGAAGAAAGGAATTTGATTTGATTTTCATGTCCGATATTCAGTGGCGTGTGGCACTTGGTGCCTTTTTTTTTTATAAGTACAGCAACAAATGCGAAAAGAAAGCGACTTGCTTTCCACTATCGACACATAACAACATTGTTGATGCTGCCAGCCAAGCGGGCGCCTTTGTAAATTCCTACAGTGCTAATACGATCTATTTTAGCGCATAGTAGCGCTGCAACCAGCTGAACAACTTCCCCTTTGGAACGCCGCTTGTTAAGAGTTTATTCGCCGCCGACGTCGAGATTCTATCGGAACGCTTAGTCGGCGAATTAGCGATGCGCTCTGGGAAAAAAAACGTATTCGAAGCAGCTGGGGTCCGGAGTTCTCTCGCGTCATGACGAAATCCTAATTAAACTCCGGAGCAAAATGAAAAAGATAAATCCCACAGGGAGGGCAGAGAGAGAGAAAGAGCGGCAATGATGGAGTGGCAACTATATTCGTATTGTTTAATAATTAAATAATTAAAGAATTAATATATAAAAGACGCGGTATATCTAAAACAGCAAAGAACTGCTGTAGAAAATTTCTAGTGCGAAATTTTACAAATTAAAATTTCACAAGCTGAAACGAACGGTAATCGCGAATAAAATTTGCTTGATGATCGACTACATGCATGAAATGTTAATTAAAATTTTTGAAAATGGTTTTTGGATTAGAATCACGTTAGTATCATCTTGATATATTTCATGGACAGTGGTAGCTCTCGGAGTTAGCTAGAGGACTTGGATCTAACCGGGATCACGACCAGGAGACCGGTTGCGATCCAGTCGGAGTTTTCCAAGTAGCGTCTCGGAAGCTCCGGGAAAATCTGGAGTCCGTGAGAAGCTCGCCTTGTATATTTCCAATCGGAACGAACGATCGCGCTCGCGCGACGCGCTTGCGGAAATATTCGCCTGTCTTATCGCGAACTTGCCCGAGGGAATGTCGAATTGTTATCGCAAACTCGCTCGCGGAGATATTTGTGTGGTGTGACAAAACGCAGTATTTTTTTTGCTACAAACATCTACGACGTACGAAAGAGCGAGAGATGAGTCGTTTCTTTCGCGCGTCTTTCACAAACACGCGTGTCGTCGTGTGAACGTTGTTTGTTCGCGCCTCGCTCGTGCAAACAATTCGCGTGATTACAAACGATCGCGAGTTAGCGCGTCATTACGCACGTCATTATACACAGCGGAACAACAGATCTTCTCTCGTATCAGCCGATTTCATAGAAGCGAGACTCTCTTTTTCTTTCTCCTCTCTCTGTGTGTAGTATATACACACACATATATATATTTTATTTATAATATAAACAGTAGGACTTTTAGTCCTTTGGTCTTTCCTGCGTACACATGGTAATAAATCCATCGCGTCACCGTATCGCCATAAAGACATATCGTCGTGGGTGTAACGACGCTCACACGCTGCATACAAAACGCACAATCGCGCAGATATCGACTGCGATTGAGGACAAACGCCTCGAGCGATTAGCGGTGGCGGGAATCGCTAACGCGAAACGCTCGCTGCCACTAGAATTCCCATTAATCAAGCGCGCAACGAGGCACTCGTTAGCGCTCCAGTAGATGTATTAGAAGATTATACTCTTAACGTGTTGTGAATAATGAATTGGGCGCCGGCGTTCTCGATAAACTGGGAATAACGTTCGCGAGACACATGTGTGTGTTGCAGCGTGTTTTTCTTTGTCGAGTTGCGACGACGTGACTCGCACTTTTCTCGATTTCACATTCTCGCGATGTTTTATCGCGAATTGCAGTTGTATTATAAAAACACGTGAGCCCGCGCGGTCGGCAAAAGGTTAAATGTATGCGGACGCGACGAATATTTAATTCACATCCGGAAGAAAAAAATCACGGAAGCATATAAGGCCGTTGCATTGATGTTAATAACGCAACAAAACTACCTCAAAAAAAAAAAAAAAAAAAAAAAACTTTTTGACGCACATAGAATTTAATTCTCTTTGCATATATATAGTGTTACGACAAATTAGAACACGTGTAAGATTGTTTTGTCTGATGTCTTTTTCAGCAAAAAAACCTCTGTGTTTCGATCCCTGCGAAAATTTCGACAGACCCGAAATGGAGCTGCGACGATTTTCTTTGACATCGCTGACTTTGACTTTGGCTCTGGTCTTCCTCTCGACCGCGTGTTGTTGTTGCGAGGCCGCCACGGAAAGTGGCATAATAAAAGGTGAGCGATGTATGTTATTTTGATTGACTGATGATCGAGCCCAAAGGGATGCCAATATCAATTGATGTCACTCGACAACCGGAATATCATGTAATTTTTTAGATACGTAAAACGCTAAATTGAAAGATGAATGTAAATCTCGAGGAAGAAGGAAGAGGAAAACATCGTGCGTGGTAGATGATTGTTAATTAAAAGTGCGCGCGAGACACTATATCCTTGCTTCGCATATACACATGCTCGCGTTTCGTGACGGCAGTTCTCACGCGAACAGACGGCAAGAATAACGCGCGAACAACATACATACATCGCGCGCCGCGATCAAATTTCTGATTCCAGCTGCTTTGCTATCTCTCGCGGTGCGCTTGCGAGCCCGTTACGCTCCATTTGCGCCTTTTATATAAACGCTCTATTCTTAGTCTATATCTCCATTATCTGACGTTCTATTTGCTCCTAAGGCGAGTCGGATCTCGCGCGCGAGAGTCATCGCGCGCGAACGGAGAACAGGTCGCTGTCTCGCATCGCGTCTCGACAAGAAGAGACGCTTTGTTCGCCCCGCGAGCTTCTGCGATAGGGTTAACGCGACGTCTAACAGGTAGTACACAGAAGCGTCTCTCTCTCTCGAAACACGATCTACTCTAAAGAATTTTCCGAGAATCCGAGCGGCGGATTCGTTTTCGTTTGGGAACGCGTCGATGAGGAATTCGCGCGATTGCGTCGTTCGTTAATTCTTAAAGTTAATTGACTTAAAAAGTAAATTAATTAATTTCAGTATTTTTCTTTGCAAAGAACTATATTGTATTTTTATTATTAATTTTCCTGTTATTATATTCTCTCTCTTGGTATTTTTTTATCATACGACTATAAACTTGTGTCCGAGTGTGTTGCCGCACACAAGTGTAGGACAACAAGATCTTTTTAGCCTCTTGTTAAAAACCAAGTTGACAAGTCGCGTACTGGATCGGGTTTCTCTCTGCTATCGCGCGTAGCAGTGAGAACTAATCAGTCAAGAAAAGCGTGCGACATCGTCTCAGTGGAGACGACATGGCATATAGTTAAAAAAAAACAAACAAACTGTAATAAGAGACGAATTACAAAGAAGAGACGATTAGTTTCATTGACAATGTTTTCTCCGTGGAAATTTATTTCGCGGAAAAAAATCTGAAATATGATCTCAATAAATGCTAATAAAGTTCGCGAGCTTTTCCGCAAGTTGTCACGAATGTTTTGTTACGCGCATAAAATTGTGACATCGAACTAACGGCGCGAGAAACGCTGCCGGTTATTACGTACGTAGTCTTTTTTAAACTGCTCTCCGAGTTTTTAACCGTGCAACCAGCTCGAGAATAGCAAGAAATAAAAAACGAAAACCAACCATTACAGAGAAAAGAGCGTGTAAAGGAAGAAGCATAGGAAGAGAAGCGAAGGAAGATTGAAATGTAACGTAGATAAAACTGATGATACAAGATGATCGAAATTTTACGTACGCCAATAATTACGAACGTTTCGTGACTCACGTCCGTTTTTTGCCGGGTTTTTCTTTTTCTTTTTTTTCGCGAAAACTTCATCGGTAAAATAGACGGAACTCATGTAGAGATGATAGAAAATGTAAGAATAAATACAAAAAAAAAAAAAGTGTGAACTCTTTGAGGGAAATATAGTCGCAACCGACACCGCCGTTCACATCCTTCTCGCACACGCATTCCTGCGCACTTGGAAACAATCAGTGTCAACGTCGTTCGAACAAGTTAGCCGAGTTAGCGAACGTTTATATAGTAAGTTTAGAGAGCGAAACCCGCCTCGAATGCTGCACGTTGCGTTAAATCTCTGAGAGCAGTGACGGAATAGGCGAGAACACGCTTTGTGTGTTACGCGGGAAGGAACCAACGTTCAATTTTTCGTCGTCCTTTTAGGAGAACGAGATGGGAAAGCGAAGAAAAAAAGAAAGACTCTGTTCCTTTGAACTTCATAACGCACGTGTTCTCTTTCTTTCGACGACAATTAAAACCAGAGAGTTTGCACTCGGTGCTCGCAAGTTTAACGATTTACGCAAATTACGTTCCGAGTATGTAAATAATGTGAAAAAAAAAAAAAACAAGAAAGATTTTGAAGGTTTACAACAAACAATTGCTCTTAAAGTGTGCAGGAATACGTGTGCGAGGGAACCGGGAGGGATGTTGGCGGTGGCGACTTCGTCGATCTAGCAGCGGAACGCGACATGATTTACGCTGGGAAATGGACAATTTAACGACTGTGGGGTACACGTCCTGGAGGTACGTTTACGACGTTCATATCGCGCTTAAAGAATGCCACGTTGTGATTGTAGCGTCTCTATCGGACTCGCTCGATAATTGTTTATATATTGTGACGTGTTATTAAAAAAAAAAAAATTGAAAACCGCGATATCGATTCGCGCGAGAGCGCACAGCGCTCTCCGACCGCGCGTTTTTCTTCTCATTGCGATTGATTGTCGCTGTTCGATTACAGGAAGTCGGGAAACCTGCGACGCCGAGGGCGAGGACGTCACTCTGGACAAGCTCGTGAACACGACCTGCTACCGCTGTCTTTGTAAGGTAAATAAATAAATCGCACGAATGGGGTTTGTTGGTCGAGGAGAAAAAAATCAAAGAGGTCTCGGGGTAGAAGGAACGAGAAAAGTGACACATGATCGGTCTCATATGCGTATTCCAGTTTGCAGATTACGCGTTATCATGCGACGAGGCAACGCCGTTCGGTAACGGATCGGTTGAAGGGGTTAAAGTAGCTTGGCCTGGTTCGGAAGGTCAAAAGAGAGGAATTTCCACTTCGATCCCCCGTATTCACGCTCGTGTATTGGCTAGTGTGTACAATAGCACACGCGGGCACCACGCGCGATCGCTCGCGCGTGTGCGTGTACTGTGTATTTTATAACACGCGCCGCCATAATAGCCTCGATACATCTCTTCTCGAACGTACCGACTCGCATCGCGAGTGATCTTAGAGCGACCGCGGCGATTTATCTGCGCGTTTGGTTCATTGACTCGTCGACTCTTGTGACCAACCAGAAGATGATGAGACTTCTTGTTTTCGCTCAGCTGTTACCGTCGCCGCCGTTGCTCCGCTGTTTGCTTACTGCCGCAACGAACAAGCGTGTCAGCGGCGGCATGTGACATAATTATTTGTTTGTTGCACCAAACTGATCGACCCCGATCAATTATCTGCAATTTACGAGGAGCGCGAGCGAACGAACAGCCGTTACGTACGATTTGCAATAAGCGATTGCTTCTTTGCTTGTTTGATTTTTTTTTTGAAATGTTTTCTACAGCACGTATTTATTTTTACCTAACGTATATTTCTCCACTTCGGATAGAAAATTAATAAATATCTAAATTTTGTAATCCCTCTTCTATCTTGGTGCATTTTTGTCCATGCTATCTATTGTTTTTACATGACACAATAGAATGAATTGCTTTTCGGCCACATGCGTAAGGAAACTAAAACTGATTCGTCTCGTGACCATTCGACCCGTGTACGTTATTGAATTAATTTGTGTAATTTTAACACAAATTCGTGACAGCGTTTAATTAAAGCCGATAATACGCGTAAAATCGGAGAAAATGCGGGTACTAATAACACGAAATCGAATGACAAAATGTGACAAGCTCGACACGAGGTATTTGCGGCGTGACTCAATCGCCGCGGCCAAATTTCCGATTCATAATGCGTTTTATTTAGAATGTCCACATTCTTCTCTCCCAGCTGTTCGCGCCCAGCGATAATCCTCGTGTGCCGAAATTGCCTACAGTTTCGAACACTGCTAATAAAGAAATAACCGCAAAAATATTGTTTCTTTTTTTTTATTATTATTAAAGTGAACGTCTCTTCTATCGTGCTGACGCGCGTTTTTTACGCGGTCTTAGAGAACGTATCTTTGAAAGTAGCTACAAATATGCGAAAGAAAGCGGACAAAGAGAAGATTCTGCGGCTTTCGAAATAATATCTCTGTTGTAGAGGCAAGATATAGGTAGGTAAATTTCCTATCGTTAATTTTTTCAGAACGGATTTGTGGAATGTCTGAGGCAAGTGGAATGTCCAAGCACCGAAGGTTGCTACGCGATGATGGAACCGCGCGGCAAGGAGTGTTGTCAGAGATGCACAGGTACACACCAGATTTTTCCGTCGGTTCGCTAATTTCGTTAATTATCCTGATCGTCCTAATTGGATTTAAAACAACCTCGCGCTGTGAAAGAATGAAAAAGAGAAACGCGTAATGCGAATATATGTGAGCGACGCGCAAGAAGGAAAAGCGAGTGCACACACACACACACATACACTTGGGGAATGTTCGGCCGACAAGAGCATTGTTCGCCGAGGCACAAAGGCACTTCTGTTCGCCGCCAATAGTCGGCGATAAACCCGGGGGAACTTGAGCGTCACGAGCGTCTGTCTCTGTTTACGACACATAGTTGACAGATGCTCGCGCGCAACCTCCGTTATCATTCCCTATTAATTATGTTAATGATGACGTAAGATTGCTTGTGTAGCGCTCGCCCCGACGGCAAAATCTAATCTCCGGAGATGTCTAAACACATTTCAGACACACAGTTTAGAATTGTTTTGTACATTTCGAGTCTTCTTTTAACACGCGCAATATCTTCATTAGCTACGTATTGTATTAAATTCTCTTACGTTACTACTATTTGCCGGATCGACAACGCGCTGTCCTGACATTTGGACGGAACTTGATTCTCTGAATCGGTATACAGGATGCGTGCGAAACGGCGTTTATCATCCATCGGACACAGAATGGACGGAAGGAAATGAGCCGTGCCGAATATTTGCTTGCAAAGCGGGCGTCATCACTGAATCAAAGCTGCTATGTTACACGCCCTGCTCGAAGCCGAAACCGGCCCAACCCGGCCAATGCTGTCCCGTATGCGAAGGTGCGTAACACATCCTTCCACCTTTTCTCCCGACGTTGCTGCCCGACTGCCGCCGCTAATTACCCACACCAATCTCTCACAAATATTTCTCACGATCCCCTGAACGCATCTTGCTGCGCAATTAAGCCTGGAATGTTCCCTCGATATAACGAGAGAGAGGGGAACGATAATGATTGAAAATTACACCGCGCCGCGCCGCGCCGCGCTTCTATATTCCAACAAAAACCGAATGAACAATAAAACGCACATACGTGTGCGTTACAATGTTGTTTCTTTCGATTAGAATCTGTAAATTCTTTAAATTTAACGTTATACTGTTGCGGGGAGAAAAACTCTCAGCGTTTTTCAAGCTTACGTAACTGTGACGTTTTGTTTCGTATATAAACTTTCAATATTCGTCACACCGTATTTTTCGATGTCACGCGTATTAAATCGAAACGTGGTGCGAAATACATAACGGAAACGGTAGATGGTAAAAAATTATATGAACAAAAAACGCGAAAAATCTTTTGGATTGCAATTTTTCCCATTCATCCTCTTTAATACCTTCAATTTCATCACGTTTTCGCAGGATGTCTTTTGAACGGACAGAGAGTCACCGCGGACAGATCGGTGACAACAACTGAAGATCCTTGTGTAACCTGCAGGTGCAATAAAGGATACCTCAGCTGCGCAAAACAAGCCTGCCCGACGCTCAATTGTCCTTCGTCGAAGATTGTTCACGATCCTAAGGAGTGCTGTCCGCGCTGTCGAGGTGAAAGGAGTTATATAATTTTTATTATTCGAAATGAGAGAGAATCTCGCGTTGCGCATCGGCCGCGCTTCGAAATTATTTCGATTTATTATCTGAATTTTCAGTTCGAAAAGGAGGAGACTATTCTCTTTATTGTTGTTCTCTCGACGTAAAGTACGCGATGTGAGTTCTTCTTGTTTGTCTTAGAGCAGCTGTGGTGCTGCTCGATGATGCGCAATATCGTATAAAGATTCAAACACACAAAATTGCTTTGTTGCGCAAGCGACTTGAGCGCCGAGAAATTAATAGCGATCGGAGTTTTATACTTCGCAAGAGCATTGAAAAAAAAAATATACTTTCTGGAACGAATAGACAAACAATTAAGGTTACTTTGAATTTATAGGTCATTCCAATCTCTCTCTTTCTTTCTTTTTTTCTCCCTCTCTCTCTCTCTCTCTCTTTTAATACCAGAGACGCGAACCGGTTTTATGCGAATCTGATTATTTTCCAATGTCGCAATTGCGCAAAAACCAGTCGCGTGTAGTATTACGATTGTCATGTAATCATCCGAGAATAAGATACGCGCGCTGCCATCTAACAATAGACAAATATCAAGTTTTAAATTCTGGACAAAACACTTGATACAAAATATAAAACGCATCGACGTTTCGATAAATCTATCTGGTCTAGAAATATTCAAGTAACGGAACTCGTTTCGCGGTTAATTTTGCGTACTTAAGGGCAGTAAATATGTTATATTTAAGCACTCGCTTACTTGGCATATAGGTAGTGGAAGATTCTTCAAGCCTCCTGGCGGTTCTTGCTTGCTCGGCAAAGAAGTGTTCCAGCCGGGAAAGCAAATTGTTCTCGACGATCATTGTACGCTTTGCAACTGCAACAATTCGTCGTTGTCGTGCATCAGGGAGACCTGTCCGGTGCTGGAATGTCCCAGTAGCTTTCAGATACGTCCGGCTAATCGCTGCTGCCCCCAATGCCCGGACGTTGAGGAGAGCAGAGCTTCTTGCTCCCTCAACGGACGAACTTACGAGGCGAGTATCACATTGTTGTCGTTGTCGTCGATCTTGCAAAGATCTTATGCCTTGTTTTGGTTTAAATGTCCCGTTTTGTCCTAGGCAGGATGGCGAAAATTGGAAGCTTGACGCTTGTAGGGCATGCACTTGCAAACAGGGCATAGCGCGTTGCGTGATGTCTATGTGTCAGGAGGTGATTTCTTGTCCGCCGAATGCGAGACTGGAGCATCCGCCGGGTCAATGTTGTCCGCAATGTGTCGAGAGTAAGTAGTTGCGTCGCTATTTTATGATTGACGATCATAGTTTTGGTATTTGAAATATTAAACATTGCTAAAATGTTATTTTTAAAAAAAGAGCAAAGTGAGATTTGTTTTTTTTTTTCTACAGGTGACGGAGTCTGCACAGTTTTCGGCGATCCTCATTATCGCACTTTTGACGGTAAAGTCTATAGTTTCAAGGGCGCGTGCAAGTATCAATTAGCCAGTGATTGTTCCGGTCACACGTTCAGCATACGCGTGACTAATGACGCCAGGAGAACCATGATATCATCGTGGACCAAAACCATTGCTATAAAGGTGGGACGCGCAAAAACATTGGTGTAAAATATTGTTTTCTTTTTTTTTAGAGATAATCTACATTTATATAAAACAGTATTTCGATTATATTTCAGATCGGTGACTTGAAAGTAAATCTTGGTCAGAGAATGAGAGTGAAAGTGAACGGGAAAAAAGTAGATGTTCCTTACCGTATCCCAAATCGAGTTGATATCAACCGTACAATTGATAGCGTGATTGTCAACACGCAGATCGGGGTCAAAGTTCTCTGGGATGGCATTAGTTTTGTCGAGGTATCCGTGCCCGCGTTGTACAGAGGTCGAATGTGCGGTCTATGCGGTAATTTCAATTCTTTCACCAAAGATGACTTCACTACACGACGCAACCGAATGGTGCAAGATGCGCAACAATTCGGCCAATCCTGGGCAGTGGGCTCCAAGAAGATGTGCACCAGAATTTCGAGGCCCGGAAATATGGACAACGAGAAACGTTGCCGAGGAAAAAATCAACGGTAAGTTGGAATTCTCTGTTTCTTCAACTAATATTTTTATTGGCGCTTGTTTTTTTTTTATTGTCTTTTCTTTTTATATTTAGCTGGCAGTTTGGCTGGCTGGTTATTTTCTCTTCACAGTTTTGTTCGTGCATTTGTCGTTCTTTTCACATCACTGTGAAAGTTTTGTTCATGTGTGCGTGTGTGTGTGTCAAAGTAATTGTTTTTTTGAATACCACGCTATTTCACTTTTTACAGATTGTGCAATCGGCTGAGATCACAGATCTTCGATGCTTGCCACAAGAAGGTAAATCCCACTATGTATTTTAAAGCTTGCATTCATGACATGTGCGAATGCCCAACCGAGCACTGCTACTGTGAGTCTTTTATGGCGTACGCGCACGAATGCAAGCGTCTCGGCATTCAGCTACCGCACTGGCGAAAAGCCTCAAAATGTCGAACTGTTTGGGATCAGACGATAAATCCCGCTCGCCGTCTACATTAATCGCGCACTTCGTCCGCCACTGCGTTCGGCCTCTCGATGCTGAAAGTGCGAGGCGAGTACGTCTACATTGAATTCCGTATATATATATATATATACATATATATGTATTCTCTGTACGCATTTGGAGAGATTCTGTGTAATTCCTTCCCTCTTTTTTCCGTTTTGAGATACGTTTTAGTATCTGTGAATAATATAAAAAAAAAGAGGAGGCACAAATATATTGCGAGATAAACAAAAAAAAAAAAAAAAAACCCGAACACGGAAAAGTCTTTTCTGCGTAGGGGTGTGTGCGTGCGCGTGTTTGTGTGTAACGTCTGATAATTTCGTGTCGCAGACAACAAGATGCGGCGCAAGAAATTATTTTTACATTTAGCGCTAAATTAACGTAACGCAATTCAATTCTTCTGTAGTTGTAAGCTTGTGTGTTACGCGATGTG
Organism: Pseudomyrmex cubaensis; assembly: GCA_014825685.1. Lineage (NCBI taxonomy): Eukaryota > Metazoa > Arthropoda > Insecta > Hymenoptera > Formicidae > Pseudomyrmex > Pseudomyrmex cubaensis. The sequence continues at coordinate 32,293 of QVOA01012045.1, read as the reverse complement.
GAATTTAGATTTTTAGATTCTTATATCGGGAGAAAATGATATATTTGCTCTCTTTCTTCCTCTTTCTCCCCCTCTCTTCCTTTCTCCAATTTTCATCCGTGTAATTGTCATGATTTTCAAAGAGAACGTTGAGAGAGTTCTTATTGCGAACAATATTAACGAAACTACGCGACAAACTCACGAAGTATATTGTAACTTGTAATTCCCAGTAAAGACGGAAAAGTTTACTCTGAACAATTATGAATGTTATCTGAACGAACAATTGTACATACTTCACTGATTCGTATATGTGTCTTGATAAGTTAATATAAACGCATCTCCAAGAGTGGAGTCCTATTGCAACGAGTATACACACCGACAAAAAGAGATCAGTATGCTTGAAATTGTCGTGAGAACGACACCGTTAGTGGCAATGTTTTGGAGCACCGTGCAGTATTTCGGCCGATGAGCAGGCTCGCGGCATAGCTTGTGCTCTCGTCAACACTGTCTCGTTGACTAGATATTACCGGGGCCCCGCGGCGGGCCGGTCGACGATTTAGCGTTGCCGAGTGTACGTACATATCAGTTTAACAGAATCGAACTACGTGTCGATCAATTGCAACACACTGTACAACATATAAGTTTTGCTCATTGGTAAAGAAAGGTGATTTCTTTTTTGTAGATTCTAATGCGCTTGAATTCGAATCTCAGAAATTATCACCTTCCTTCATTAAGAAGCGAGACAAAAATGTTAAATTTCTTGTGTACTTGTGTTATCATCAATGTATACACATATAAATTTGTACATCTGTGCAGACCGCGAATCTTTGAATCCATAGATGATCGATACGATTATGATTTATGAGTAACTCTTTTCGAAGTCGATTTAACAAAATAATACTCGAAAGGTGAAACTCTGTCATCGATTTTCTTTTTTCTTTTTCAAAGGAAGAAGAAAACACGACACAAATCGATATTATTCTAATTAGAATTTAATATTCCGAAAAGGTACATAATAGCTATTCTGTTATATTCTCTTTATAGATTTGTAAATTCATATTATTCTTATCTCTGGATGATAAATTCTTATTTTCTCTTTCTTTCTTTTGTTGAATTACAAATTTATCGCCGGCTCCAGTGCTGCGCGGTCTCCTCTTCTCCGCGTCATTCTTTCTTATCTTTGGATTCATAGATTCGCGGTTTGTGAGACCCACAATTTCGTCATAGAAAATGGGTGGGGGGAGGGAGTAATTTTCCTCTTCGCCTTCTTGACGACACAACAATACAACTTTTTATATTCTATATATTTACTTAGTGTATATATATATAAGTAGATGTGAATAAGTAGATGTTTAACTGTAGCGAAATATCACAACTTGTACATAGAAATTAACGAACGATTTATACGAACACTACGATAATGATTTCTAAATAACGTGCGATTTTTAAATAACAGCTCTGCATTTATTATCTCTTTCACACTCCGGCTTTTGGTCCGATTCTCTCTTTCTTCCTTGTCTTCTCTTCTATCTATTTTTATCTGCATTAGAGATTGTGAAGATTTTGCGATAGATTTTTCACATTATATACAATTATTTTTATAAAAACTGATATAAGGCAGTAACCTTTTTTTAACTTAGCAAACCTCTGTATTGTATATAGTTGAAAATTGAGCTGTAATTAACTGTCACACCGAATGAATTTTGACAAAGAATTCAACTCTGTATACTGGTAATCCAAAGCGTTAGTCAAATTTTGTCGACTCTAACATTACAACACTTTAGCGTAGACTGTAGAATACGAGTACAAGCGTAATAAATCGATTATATTCATAAATATTGCGTTTCTAAAATCTCTGTTCCCTTTTGTACAATAGTTGATGTCACACAAAAAATTTACGTGTGCCAGATCGTCAAAAGTAATTGTTTTTCTTTGAAAAACCATGTGTAAAATATTTACCTCGTTCGTAATAAAATCTGATAACTCAAATAGATTCACGCCGCTATCACCTATCTATATAAACTTGACGCAAAAACTCTCTCAGAGAAAATTTGCGAGAACTTATCTGAAAATGAAGTGCCGCCACGAAAATAAATTTTTTTCGAAATGTAATTTTTGCTCGACTACTACACAACTGTCGAAATTTGCAATCTAACTTATTACAACGCGCTTTTTTGATGTTGTTGACGATTTATATTATCGAGAAGCTTTTTATATCAGTGCCTTCGACAGACTAGAGAGAACTACAAATGTGTCACGATTATAATCGACTGTCTACCAGAGAGATACACATAGAAAAGGGAGGAAAGCAGTAATCTTTCCTTCTCGTTTTTATTTTTTTACTTTTTTCTTTTAGTATAAAAATAGATTTCGGGCGCGGCTCCCTGCAAGGATGTTGAAAAGTTCGCATTTCAACAAAGTAGAAATCCGGTAACTACCGAGTCAAAAACTGATATCGAGGTCTCTTGACTGTGGTTGTGAAATGGTATATTTCATTTTAACATAGATGCAGAGGCTTTTTATTACATTATTTAAAGTTGCTATAATATTATGTGAGTATGCGAAAAATGGTATAATCTTAAATACGTCCGTCGTAGCAAACAAACACTGGAGAACACAGGATATGCTGAGAATTGGAGGTGCCGTAACTACTACATCAGAAGAAGAGAGAAAGACTTATATAATATAATTCTATATAATATAATATATATAATTAGTAACGTATACAATATTCTATGAAACAACAACGAAATTTCTAGTTTCCAAATGCCAACCTCGTAAGTTATAATTACTCAGTATTTACGTCGCACAAAAGTGAGAAGAATAATTTTGCGACGAGAAGTTCTGTCCTCGATCAGAGAGAATAAAATTGAATTGCTTGTTGAAAACAGGGGCGGAAGAGTTAAAGTAAAATTTTCACCGTCGAATCACATTCTCTCGGTGATCATTTTAATTTTTCAAAGAAATGCAAACTTGCATGCTTTTTAGCGTAGCATACTACAAGTTTTTTTTTGAGAGAGATTCGTAATACATAAAATCGTATCTATTTTCCTAATAAATCTCGCAACACAGTATCCACAAACTTTTCACCCCAACAGGACTTGCATTCAAAAAGAATTTCATCGAATAACAATAAGTATGCAGAAGATCAAATCCTACCGCAATAAAATTATGACATTTACCTAGTCGATAATAATAATAACACTAAAACTTCATTGCTTACGTAAGAAGACAGATACGAGATAAGGAAAAGGATATTCGAGCTTGTTCTCGAATCTTGATTTTTATAATACACATATATGTAATACAACTCGACGAGTGATCGCGACTGTTTTCTTCTGTTTCCAACATTTTCACCATTTATAATGTAAACAACATAAATAATACGTAACCAAGCGAACATTTAAACTTACACAGCACAAAATGACGATTAGTCCCTCACAAGTCTGTTAAAAGAAAGCTCTTTGTTGGCCTGTTTTTACAATCCGTACAGTGTTACATCGATTGTAAATGCGACAATTTCGAAAGCTCGTCGCCTTCGTCGAGTTGTCACTATATGTCAGATGTAAAAAATCGAAGGAAAAGCTCGCACGTCGAGCTCGTCAACTATATCTACTATAATCACGCTTATTAATCAATAATTAATTATATTAGCCATGCTACCAATCGCAGATGAGCATACGTGTGTCACGATCGCCGAAAAAATAGAAGGATTGAGGGGCGAAGGAGGGTAAATATCGCTTTTTCTATATTCGCTTGTACTAGTTTTTACCTAAACCCTCTCCGATAATCATATGATCTCCTCGACGAGACGAATTAGGAAGACTCGACGAGAGAAAGCGTAATTAGTTTATTAATTATACAAAGATGCGTGAGGAAAGCGCTAAGTGGACCAGAACACTGTGTTTGATCCTTTCGATTGTCATTGAGATTCCTGTCTGAAATCAGCCGTTTGCTCGTCGTCGAATATTTATATAATCACGCGGAAAATTGTTTTTTTTTTTTTTTCATAATAATATAATACATAAAATCTCATAAAATCTCTGTTTTCTCAAACATACGATAAAAAAGGTCACGTAATCACAGAGAGTTCGACTTGTACATACGTTCTCGTGTATCGGAATTGGCAATAGAATCTTATCTAGCGCGCAACAAGTATGTTTATCAACAACAAAGAATGCGTAAAACTTCGTACGCGCGCATTGCTGTTTTCATATATTGTCACTTGTATCCTTCGCGCGCAAATACGAAAACTACCCAGAGAGCATCGAGAACTGAAAGACTAAAAAAAAAAGATGTCTTTTATTTTTCTTTTTGCGTAATACAAAAAGATGTCCAAGAGATGTACCGAACGGAAAATGTTTTATTTTTCAGTCATCTTTCAGACATCTGTGTCTGCTGTCTGGATAGTACGTTAGATGATACTCTCTTTATTTATCGTCAACATCAGGCCACGGATCGACTCAGCGCATTCTCGACTCGCATCAAAATCTCTTGTCATTACTGATATAATAGTATTCGTGTACGACTCATTGTCAGTACGATTTCTGGAGTCGTCGTCGTACTTCGCGGCTCTGTCGTGAAGAACGACGGAGGTAAAAGTAGATAAAATACTTAAAACTCACGGGATTCTATCAACAAATAAAAGAAACGGAGAAAAGATGTCGTGTGTACGCTCTTGTATCCGTGTTATATATAAATGTTGAGTATACACACATACAATGTATTCTGGAAGGGGAACAATAGAGACTACCGAAGTAAATGCATAATAATGTAATATACGCAGAGAACGAAGACATCGATTTTGACATTTTTTTCCCGCCAGTTTTTTTTTTCGCGCAATCTTTTCTTATTATCCTCATTTTGCGAGAAATGCGTTCTCACACGCGCTATTTCTCTGCGCATTTGAAACTTCCTTCCATTCTTCCTCAATAAATATAGCGATAAATATCACGAATTTTTTATTTCGACAAATACTACGCACCTACGTCAATTTCTTTTTATTTTTATTTTCTTTTGTTTATCCTCCTCTAACAACGTTGTATACAATTCGCGACCGTTAGACAAATACAGTCTCGCGTGAAATTCTTAGAAGAAGATCAAAAAATGACAACACTCTATGTTCTCGCTAATTATTATTTACGAGAATATACAGTGAGAGACAGAGAGAGATAGAGTGAAAGAAAGAAAGAGAGAAAAAGAAATGGATCGAGAGAGCGAGATAGGAAGATAATAGAACCCTGAGTGATAAAGAGATGAACAACGAGGAATGAAGTGAAGGATGGACGCGAATCTGAGAAAAAGTATTCGCTTTAGATGTGTTGCACAAATTCCGGATTGAGATACGAGAAACCCATAAATTCCGTCTGGTCCAAGTTCATCATGAACAGCTTATCCGTGGGAGTCAAGTCTGTCTTTTCCGACGTAAACTGCTTGTCGAAGTTACTCACGTCCTTACGATGTTGCTGAAACACACGAAAAGAAAACAAAAGACAAACAATCATTTATACGCACGCTTTCCTTCGAAATAAAAAATTGTTTACCAAGATAAAATACTCACGATCTTTGGCTTGAAGGGTGGCTGCACCTCGCGGTTTTCTATCTTTTCCCAATCGATACGCCGGAAGAACGCGTGAATTCGCACGTCTTCTTCGCCGCGCATTCCGCATCCTAATCTTTTGCTTGGGTTTTTCGTGAGGAACTGCAATGAATTTTTCGAGCTCAAAAGACACGTGTATTACAAAATGCACGCACGTGGAAATTTTTCATGACACTTATGAAATTCTAACACGAGTATGAAAGGAAGCGAACACTTACTGCTTTACAAACTTCTTTAGCCTCTTTCGACAAACTTTTTGGATAACTGACATTATGATCCGTAATCGCGGAGAAAAGTTCATCCTCGTCCTCCCCGTCGAACGGCGGCTGACCTACTAGCATCTCGTACAACAATACACCGTAAGCCCACCAATCCACGGACTTGCCGTAAGGTTGATACAGAATAATCTGAGCAATAAAAAGATAAAGAGAAATCTACCTTCCCACATAACAGTAGAAGACAGTTGTGTAAAATTTAGATTCTTCTCCTTCCCTAACTTTAAATTAAACTTTATTCCAAACAATATGCCAGAGGACAAGATGGATAAATGGAGACAGGAGTTGTGTTGAACATAAAATTCGCATTTTTACTAAAACCACTTGTTTGAATCAATAGCTCGATATATAGCTTTGAATAATACAACACTCGCGTATTTCTTACCTCGGGCGCTATATAATCGGGTGTGCCGCAAAAGGTTTTGGTTGTCTTGTCGCCGGTGATTCCCTCCTTGCACATTCCGAAATCTGCGATTTTTATGTGACCGTCCTGATCCAACAGGACGTTGTCGAGTTTGAGATCGCGATAAACAATGCCGCGCGAGTGCAAGTAAAACAAGCCGATTGCTATCTCGGCCGCGTAGAAACTGCAAGCGTTTTGAGAAAAAACAAACTCGTCTTTGAGACCAATCACGGAATTTTCGCGAACGGAATTTACATGTGTTAAGAAATATGCGCGCGGGATGTGCCGTGAACGTGGATTTAAAACAATCGAGAGATTCGGATGTGACGGCGACGATGAGGTCGACGAGACATATCATCCAGGTACAATCGGTTTTCATTTCACATTCGCGCAAAACGTATTGAGAAAGTTCGACAACATGAATTGCTTGAGAGAGAGAGAGAGAAAGAGAGGAGTTTCCATCCTCCGCGCGAGTTCCCGCGTCATCGTCGTCGTCTCTCGCGGCGCTTTAATAGGAATATCGATCCGCAAGTTAAAGCGGAGCACGTTCACGGACGCTAAAATACTCACACTGCCACCGGCTCTTTAAATTTACCACACTGCTGTATTTGGTACATCAGATCGCCGCCGTTCACATATTCCATCACGAAGTACAGACGATCCTGAGAAGCGGAAAACAGAAAGGGGATATCTTTATAAGCGACAAGCAAAATGTGTTCGAACTAATCTTTCACTGCGGTTCGCATGCTAAAAAGCTCTTATATTCTTCGCCCAACATTTGTATTCTCGAGAAGATTTTAATATTAAAATTACAGAGACTACTTTCGACGAGCTAATAAAGTTCAAAAACTGAAAAATTCAAATAAACCAAGTTGTATTTTCACTAATTCGAGATGATCTTTGCTAGAAAGTTTTAATTAATTCTGTTCTAACTTTTACAGATAGACATAAATTACTGATCGAAACACATAATTCGAATGGAAGAGAAAAAAAAAGAGCAAGAGTACTAGTCGTACCATTGTCTGAAAGCAAGAATGCAGTTGCACCAAGAAGGGCGGCTTACTGGAAAGCGCAAGCACCCGCTTTTCGACCATCGTGCATTCCACGTCATCATCCTGAATAATAATATCCTTCTTCAAAATTTTGATGGCGTACAACTCGTCGGTTCCCTTTCTCTCCGCCAGCAAGACCTTGAATGACCAAATTGAATTCCGTCGAGAAATGCAACTAAAATTTTTGAACTTAGCCGAAATCTCAAAATCAGCAAAAGCTTCACCTTGCCAAAGCTGCCTTTGCCGAGCACCATTAAGAAATTGAAGTCGCTTATACGTATCAGATCACTTTTACCCATGTTATGCGGTATATCCTTGTCCTGGGTCGTGTGCGTCTTCTTTGTTACCGAAGTTTTCTGCAGTGCCCCCCCCCAGTAATACGTGTGTGTTACTTCTTTTATTTTGTTAATCTCAGAAATAAATTATTGTCGAATAAAAAATAAATACCCGCATTTTGCTTTTAAGTTCGGCGAGATCAACGCCTTCCTCAGGAACAGGTACATTGTAGAACTCTCCCTCCTCTTGAGTGAGGAGCTTAAACCATCCGCTCGCGGGCGCTTTGATAAGTTCCGATATGCCGAAGGACAGAGACCCCATAAAATCGTTTCTAGACGTTCGATCCCAATCCCATACCTCGATCAACAGCCGCCTATCTTTATCCTCGGGCTTGAGATCGCTAATAGTAAAATCCAATTTGCTCTAATCGTTGCCTTATAAAGTTTACGAGAATATTTATGCACAAAGAGTGAATAAAGTAATTTGCAAACACAATTGCGTTAACAAACTTTAGAGCAACATTATTTATTATTTTTTTTTAATATGACCTAGCGAAAGAACGAGAAGCGACTCTTACAAGATGATTGTCTCGTTCCATTCTGGATTTAAGTTCGACTTGATTGTCTTTGTTTTCTTCTTTACGTTATCTGAGTCCGGGATTAGCTTCAGTTTTACGTAGGGATCCGATAGCCCGTTCGGATCCATTGGAATGAGATTTCGTCCCTCCCGCACTGCAGAACAAACAAATAAGTAATTTTATCGTAAAGTGCCTATGAAGGAAACTGCGCACTTCGACGGCTCTGGAGTACGCGCGTATCCAGATAACGAGAATCAATTTCACAATGTTGCGAAAGAAGATGCGTAATACGAACCTCTCCGTTTACATTTTGTACAATACTGTTTTTTTTTTGCTAATAATCAATATTTTCAACCAACAAACTGAAACGACTACATTCTTCAAAGTATCGCAAAATGCGGCGGTAAAACAAGTCGAAACAAAAAAACGCTAGTAATATCGAAAGACGTTGAAAAAAAGAAACTTGCAGAGCAACGACTTATTGGATAAATCTTATTTACCTTCTATGGTGAGCTTGCCACCAGAACACGTGATGTGCAGGTGTATACGACCACGTCTTTCGGTGTGATCGCATCCGCATAGATTCGGCACGCTCTCCTCGCATCTCTTGTGTACGTTCATGTCGCATGCTATATACACGTCATCAGATCAGATTATATCATCGTGTTAATACAATAATCTCTCGTCTTTTCTTTCTTATTATCGCGGAAAGATCGACTTGTAGTGTCACTTAAAAATTTTCAACCGAGGCCGCAGCTCAAGTCTCGAATCACAGATTACAATCTTTCTTTCTTTTTCGCCGTGTTTTTCTTTTTTTTTTCGACTATTTTTTAAAAGAATCAATTATTATTTTACGATTTCGAAAACTTTCATTTGTAGCTGCGGTCGTACACGTGAGAAATTTAGATTGCCAGTGAATATGAATGTTGTTTGTTTTGAAAGCGGTGCGGTATCGTATCTTCAAAACTGGATTTTTCAATCCACGTAATTAATTCTTCGGGTTGTTTTTATATATATTTACTCTTTTTCGTTTTTATTATTTTGATTTTAAAATTTGTAACATTAATAAGTTTTTTTTTTATCACTTTTATATAGAAGATTTATCTTCTTGCTACACCACTTTCAAAATAACCGTCGTACTTGTTAGAAACAAATTGCTAACGGGTTACATGTTTTATAATATGAGAAAAACTTACTCTTTCTCATGCTACTGAAAACAATGTTCATAAGATCGAGGGGGAAAAACTAACGTGAAAAAACGAGCGACTGACAAGGGAGGATTGTTTCATGATATTGTGTTCAAAAGCAAACTACTGATAATTTTTTGTTGTTGTTGTTGTTGAATTTCCCACGTGTACATATGTACGATATATCTGGATGGTATGCTACGAAATGTTTTGCTGATCTAAACTCATGAAAAATATCTCATAACATAATGAAGAATTCGACATAAAATGACAGATAGTGACGTGTGTAAAAATGTGTCAAATATACATCATGTCATCAACAAGCTAACTTTCCGGGTAATAAATTAACATGAATGGTATACAATCACAGGTATACAATCAGAAGTTCACGTGTTTGCTAAATAGGATACACGACTACTTAATATTCACGCGCTGATATAAATGGAATCTATGAACGTGATGGATGCATATATAACGTATATACGTGCATGCACAGCAAACACTGTCTCTGTGTACATATACATATGTATATAAATTTGTATATATATATATATACATATTGTTTGTATGTATTAATCGTAATATCAGTGCATAAAAATTTAAATATACGTGTGTACAGTAAACTTTTACATTTAGACGAGTCTCTATTCGTTTACTCTTCTCGCATTTTATACGATCTACTAGAATTTTACAGAAAAAAATTGGAGAAGCTACGAAACAGTAATAATGAAAATAAAAATGAAATTAATATAAATCTTCTAATAATAAACAAGAAGCTACAGTGTAATATTGTTAAGAATAAAATTTCACTGTTCTCCTAACTAGATTTTCTTTTCTCAAAATTTTAGTTCTATATAATTACAAAGATTCAAGCACCTTAACACGTACGTGAAAAGATAAATTTAACTTTTCTCTCTGTGTGAAGAGAGAAAAAGCTTCGGTAATAAATTCAATTAATAACCAAATCCAATTACGTGTTACCGCAACGTGAATCTCTACTGTATGCACGTGTGAATGTATTTCATATATTGTATAATAGCTACAAGTTGCGGATTTTTTTTAGTATCATATACAGCTATGCGATATCTCTTAGAATATAAAAAAAATTATGTAAATTTATACACACGCGTGTATGTAACATATATATGTAAATTTTACAAAATATTCTATTTTAATAAATATAACACACACATATATGTGGAAAAAGAGAAAACGATACATGAAAAATGGTAATATATACAATATTATACATATGTACAATACACTGGTAAAGATGCGCATAATATAATGGCGCATCGGTGGATGTTTAACAGCCGGCGAGATACACACAAGGTTAGAATGCGCCGCGCCGTGTAAATAAGCAACGGGTGAATATAGGCGAAGAATGGCGAGTGGGTATATTAAAATACATTTCTGCTCTCGCGCTTTTGTCGTCGAGCATAGACACAGGATGGTCGTCCGTACTGAGAGAACGAAGAGGAGAGCGAGGTGTGGTATACAATACAGTACAGTTGTGATAACACAATTAAAAATATACCAAGGCTGAAAGTATATACCTACGTAAGACCGCAATAACGATCACATTAATATTCTACATTACCGTAGAGACCGCACAGGGATGCGTTACTGTTTTTGTTTTTTTTATTGTTTTTTTTCTAAGAGTGAACGCGTGACACGTTCAAATCACGGAGCGAGTTTTTTTTTTTTTGAGTGTGATATTGGGAAGATGTTTCGTGAGAAGAGGACGTTTCAGAATACAGAAAGAAAGGAAAATCCTGCGTTTTTCTTTTCTTATCTTTCCGAAAGAAAGCGCAGAGCGAACGTCATCGAGACGCTCGGTTATGTATTTCTATGTCACTTTGCGTCACGTGCAAAATTCACGTGGAAAAATACATAGGCCGCTCTCAACACTCGGTGTACACGTTTTCTGTGTCAGTCGGCATGTAATCGTGCGTCTCGTCGTTCAGAAGCTTTTCCACGGAGCTTATACAGAGAGAAAGAGAGAGAGAGAAAGAGAAAGAAAGAGAGAGAGAGAGAAAGATGCGGCAGAGTAAGATAGTGAGGAGAACGCGCCTTGAATGTGAGATGGCGAATCGTCTTGTCAGAGGAAGATGCTTTTAGGTGCAAGAGGGATGATTACGCGGTCTAAAGCCCGTGTAGAAAAAAAAAAAAGCCCGCAGCGAGAATGACGGAACGAAAAAGTGAACCACGCTCTTACGAATGAAAGGCTCTCACATTATAAGTAAGATCTCTTTTGCGGACGTCAACGATACAACGATGACCATCCGCGACTTTTGACTTCGAAGTGGTTAAGTTTCGAACATTAAATTTACCGAGGAAAATTTGTATTCAGATGTTTCCGGTTTAAAAAAACGCAATGAATAAATGTTCGTGTTTGTACAAAACGATGTGTACACAATACGATATTTAACGCGTTTTCCCAAAGACAACACAATATTTTATTTATTTTTATTGAGAAAATAATGAATCACAGAACTTGGGTGGATTCAACTCTACAGATAATTATTTAGGCTTTTATTTACTAGCGTTTCTCTACGCATAGAAGCGGATATAAATATGTAAACAAATCATCGAAATAAACTATTATGATGATACATTACTTTGAAAAAGTTCTAATTTTTTTCTGAATTTTTCTTATAATTTTTATTGAAAGAAACTACATGTACAGACATAATCTATTATATTTGATATTAGATTATAATCTTTTTTTTACTCCTACGCGCGGTTTTTTTTACTCCTACTTCTGTTGAATGGCTTCTTCCGCGTTAATGAAATTAACTACAGAAACAATTGATTGCTTTCCACGTATTCCATAAATCTGTTTAGTCGCGATTATTTTATTAAAGCGATTTAACACACACTACGATGCAAAAGCAACAAAGAAAACGTTAATGCTTTTCGACACACGTACGCGCACGTGTGTATGTCGGTCATGTTCGCGAGGCCTGGAAATCTGAAACGTCTGCAACCGAGTCTCCGAATAAGTGCGCAAAACGAGCGCAACGATGAAGCGCGATATCGATACGTTAGGTTATTAATAGCAATATAACGAATTACTCATTCGCACCGTCGATAGATTTTCGATATTCTTTTTTTATCGGCATTTCTTGCTTTGTCCTCTATACCGACAATATATACAGGTATCTAATCCGTGCTTTAGCAAAATCTCCTAACACAACTGTACTCCGATTAACTGTGAAACGTTATTAGTAACACAAGACCACGTTTACGATCTTGTGTGTACTCGCAGTAAAAGTAATCGCATTGTAACATATTATCGCGCGTTTTCATTTCAAACGCACGTTTATATTATCAAAAAATCACCGCCGTCCGATATTCTGCAACTAAATAACCGATACCCGAACTTCTGGGTCGTACGTTAAATCGATCATTCTATCGTGACAAATTCGCGGATGACCTGAATGAGAGGAGCATATTTTGTAAGATCGAAATGGGGCGATGATGATGACAATAGTGGAAATAGTGTTATCAAGGATTTAATGTGCTGGATATCTCTGGCCGTTTAATGAGTTCGGCGTGTCATCGACGAGCGCGCTTGATTTTTGTTTTTTTGTTTACTTAGTTTTCTAACTACCTGAACACTTGAGTCCCTGATGGGCGATACCGTGAAGCATCGAGCCGCAGTGGTCGCAGAAGGTCGGCGTCAGGAACGTGAACACCTCCCATTTGTGCTTTTGGCTCGCCTGAGAACAAGAAACAGTGGCCCGGGGAAGCCCGGTCCTTCATTTGTGGTCTGATCCTGTGTGAAGGAGAGATCGAAATGGACGGTGATGATACACCGATTGACATCCCAAAAGGAGGAATCCAGCTTTAGGAGGAAAAAAAAACATTAAGCCCCTCGTTACTTCCCCGTTTCCCTCTTTTTTTTTTTTTTTCATCCCCCGCGATCTTTTCGCGTTGTTTTTCCCAGAAGCTGAAGTGAAGCGGAAGCAACAAGGAATACAAATGTGCACGTGAGTCACGTGAATATAATGAACGTTAAGGACAAGGCGCACAAGATTACGATGAACGTCGTTGATGATTGAGTGTGCCGCACAGGTGCGACTCTCTTTCCGAGTCATATTCACTGTGTCGGTGTGAGTTTGTTTACGACGCTTTTTGTTTGCGTGATGTGTTCAGTTTTTCCAACCAGAATACAAAAGCGGCAAAAAAAAAAAAAAAAAAATCAAAAGAATATTGTAACAAATATTAGCTCGCGTAGTGTCCTACAGAATTAACTGAGCGAAGAATTAAAGAGGCCAAACGCTGCAAAATCTATTTTTGTTTTAAACGTGTAAATAATAATACGCACATAGAGTAATTCGAATTCTAAATATTTGAAAAATCAAAAGAATATTTTTAAAAACCGAATCTCTGCTGAGCGTATTGGGAATACCTTAACACAACTAAAATAAATCTAGCTTTTGACTACAAAGCAGAGCGAACGCAAATGCAAATTTTATTTATCTCTCGCAAAAGGGAGCAGAGAAAAATACAATTTTGCGAGCGAAATATGCCAGTTCTCTGACACAGCAGAAGACATACACACACATACATACACGCACACACAGAGTTCTGACATACAGAACTTCCCTAACGAGGTAACGAGACGTTAGTCGAAGAATCTTAAAAGATTGCGCGCGCTGTCGCAAGCGCACACGATGGTCGATTGGAAATTTGTCGCGTTACTATGAATATTTTCCCTCGCATAAAAGACTATAAAAGTCCGTCCCACGAGACGTGAACGTGGGCAGACTATCATCAGTTATTATCGAGCCTTGTATGGTCAATACTGCTGTTATTCTTAGACTTGGTGCAGAGGAAAGAGGCTTTCACTCAAAGCGCTCTCGAAGGAACGTCAGCGGAAAAACGCAGCGTTAAATACGCAAAAAAATTTATCGATTACGAAATCTATAAAGTTTCGATTGCATTCTGCGCCACATAGTGATGTTGCGTTCGCAATAAACGTGCGAAGTAGCATCTGATCATCGAAATTGCTCTCATCGTATCGAGAAGAATTCGTTCAGAATGAAGAGAAATGAAGAGTTTCAAAGTACAAATACGTGTCAAGGTTCATACGTGTTTTCCTTCGTTTCTTCCGCACGACACGGATGAGTCAACTGTACGGATGAACGACCGAATATCGTTATGCTAATCAAATCTAATCTACCATCGCTGTTGCGAAAATGATGATGAAACGCGCCCCTTTCACAAGCGCGCGTCTTTTAACGGCCAGATTAACCGCTTTTATCGTTCGCATCGATGACGTGTAAAATTACGGCTCGCGTGCCGCTGATCCCTCTGAAAAGATTAGCGGAACGCGATGGCTTTGCCCAACGCGACACGAGGAAATGATGATAAACGTGCTCGTGGAGTATAAAAGCGAATCACGTGAGATAAAATCTATAAAGAAGAAAACTCTGGAAATATGTGTCCGTTATGTTCTCGACTCGTAACATCGCACGCACTTCGTTTTATAAATTACACGTAATTTATCTCTTTGAAAAATATATACAGAGTGTCTCCGTTTGCGTGGAAAAATCTTGAAAACGGAGCAAAACATAGGAAAAAAAAAAAAAAAAAAAGAGGTTCGGAAAAAAGTTATGGGATTTGAAGGGAAACATAAGTTGGTGATCTCAACTTTGTTGTGGGAAGAAAAAGCTTTGCTGAATAATGTAATATCCAACTAGCTCTCTTCTCCGTTTTCAACTTCTTGATCGCTCGAGACATCATCAAATTCTCGCTGCTCCGCGTATAAGGAGAAAAAATAAAACATATATATATAAAAAACAGAAGAGTGCGGAAAATCGAAGAGATGACAAACACTGTGTGTCTCTACGCGTTGTTGCAAAATTACCACACACGTCGCTGAAAACACGTAAACAAGAAAAACATACGGACGTACAAATAATTTTCTTTTGAAAAGAATTAAACTATTTTTTTAACAAGATGGCTGGCTGTTTTTTTAACTATATTGTAAATTTTTTCACACAAACAAACTGTGTAGAGAAAAATTTTATTTTTACAAACATCCAGGTTTTATACTGGTGGTACAAACAGAGAACTAGAACATGAATAATCGTGAGACACATAACACCGAGTTTTACACACAGTAAAAATAACACACAAAAGGAAAAGAGACAGAAAGAGTGAAAGAGAGAGAATATAGCCAAAGAGACGAAGTATCACGTCAACAACTCTGGAAATATATCGAATATAATTGTACAGCAAGAAAATACGTACGAAATGTAACGAGAGAGAAAAACCACATCGAGAAAACATAACGAAAAAGTAAAATGTTTGTGCGATTACGGTGCAACGATAGAAACTCGTAATACTAAAAAAAAAAGACAAATTGGGATCGCAAAAGTGGTGAGAAAATGATAACAAATCGTTTTATACACGTATAAGAACGGTGCGGAGAAATAAATATATATATTATACGATCGTAAAATTCATTAACAAATATCTAATTACCGAGATAAAAATATTGCGATTTTGAAACATTTAAATAGAGAAAGATTACTAGACGTATTAGAATTATATCTCTGTTTGAAAAACGCATCTAAAACTTCCGGGTAACTTTTCCCCTTCAACGTATAAAACCTTTTTATTGGCTAATGCGCGTACACTTATGTAAAGCGCGAACAATCAAATTATGTTAACAGGCCGAGACAGTCTCTAATTTAATAATCTTCCTTTCTATGATATCCCCTTTTCTAACTGTACAAGGATTGTTTGCAATTTTTGAGGAAAGTTTTGACAGAAGAGAGAAAAAATATGACTCGCGCTCAATGACATCGTGGCTAAAATGCGCTCTTGACCGGCTCGCGCACTAATTGTCAAAGCGAGCTCGCTTTTTTTTTTTTTTTCGTGTTCAAAACGGCCGACGTTAGCGGCCTAAATACACACAGAGCGAGTTTTGTCCAATTATCGGGGAAGGAGTATTCTCTTTTGAAGCGCTCTAACACTTTTTTTTTCGAGGCGAGGAGCACAAATGTAAATACACGGCTCGTAAAACGTACTATTAAGTGGAAAGAGTTCTTTCATATACGCAAACACGCGAGATTCGAGGATAAAAAAACTAATAAAAAAAGAATATAATGTGTGTGGGTGTTTTGCGGATGCATTTGGGAAGTTTTTTTTTTTTTTCATATAATCTCTCTTCATATTCTCTCACACGCAAAAACAAATCACACACGCGTACTGTGCATAAGTAAAGCAAGTTAATATGCACCTAATAAATGCACACACACACACGCATACGCGCACATATACTATACGTAGCCACGTGTGAGTCAGGAGAGAGAGAGAGAGACAGTAAGAGACCATAGTTAATGCGCACAAAAGCCACTTGGCAATGACACAATGCCTAATCAGTGCCTAATCCGCGCCAAGGGACACATTATGTACGTAATTAAAAGCTCCGCTAATCGCATTAGCAAAATTACGTCTGAACGCGCGCGAATAAAAGAAGATCGTTGCGTTCATCTGCGATCATTGTTAACGCGATTAATCGGATTTCCATCTTTCGCCGTGACGACGGAATGGGAATACGGCGAGAAGAATAGAAAGAAACTTCTAGCGCTATATTACAATATTTACAGCGAGAACAGTATTTACAGAAAAGTGAGAGAGCAAAGGTAAGATTCAAGAGAACACACGTAGGAGTTTCAACACACAATGCGAAGAAATAAAGCAACACCACGCGCTGGATTATAGCAATAAGTAAACAGAAGGAAAAAGAAAAACTTATAACTGGTGTACTGTACATCATGTGTAAATGTGTGTGTATTATATCACATGTCTGTACGATGTTTTGTATGTGTGTGTGTGTGTGTATTACATCCTTGTGGGTGTAATACGCGGAGAATAGCGTGTGCTGTCTCGAAGTGTACATGTCGCTGGATCTCGTTTTCTTTTTCGTTCGTCATATGATACCTTGGCACTTCATGCCCTGGTGGATGACACCATAGAGAAGACTACCACAGTGGTCACAGAAGGTAGGGCTGTTGTAGGTGTGTTGCTTGAATTGGTGCTTCGTCCGTGTGTCCTGCGTTATTACACCATTACACGTGCACATACATACGTACATACAGGCACGCACGCACGCACACACG
The DNA here is from genome assembly GCA_014825685.1 of Pseudomyrmex cubaensis. Taxonomy (NCBI): domain Eukaryota; kingdom Metazoa; phylum Arthropoda; class Insecta; order Hymenoptera; family Formicidae; genus Pseudomyrmex; species Pseudomyrmex cubaensis. The sequence goes on along the minus strand of QVOA01012045.1, from coordinate 14,804 downwards.
CACACGCACGCACACACGCACACGCACACACGCACCGCGCGCAGATTCCCCAGCCTGATGATAATGAAAGTGACGTTGGAAAGGATGGAGGAAAGTCACGATCGTGGAAATGACTTGGTAAAGATCGTACGTCTCGAGTGTAGGATCGCAAGATTTCCCAAAGCCGATTAAATTCTGATTAAACGTAACGCAATAACCTTCCCACGAGAGATGACGTTTGACCTGATAAAATCCAAAATAATTGCGAACGCACAACTTTCGAAATTAACTTACCACGTCTATCGCAACGGTCGTCTTGAGCTCGAGGGAGTAAGTCTTTATTCCAGCTCTTTCATGTTTATTTGAAAAGGTCAGAGTATGTTTTGAGCAATTTTCAGCGAGCGACAAAATGAAATTTCTTACGTCTATTTTTCCAATTAGATAGTTTTTTTCTTTCAATTATCATCGTGCCGAACATATTTACTGACGTGATAAATAATGTAATCTGTGACGCGAAACAACAAACAACATCTTCCGCGGGCTATTGTTCCGTGCGCGTGCTCGAAATTAATGTAAATTTAAACATCTATTACGAGACGCTCAAACATTCAGGGAAGCAAGATCTCAACTTGAAAAATCACGGCGCGACTCTTGTATCCAAACAGGATCAAAGAAAGTATATTTCAACAACTTGTCGAAACCATCCTGCCGGCGGCGGCAGTCGATGCTTCCTGGCTTGAGCGAAAACCGAAACAAGCTGGCAGGAAGTTTTACGAGGTTTCGCGGTTGGCGAAAGTTCGAGCGCGGAACGAGCGCATCAAGTCTTTCCGGTGCTACCTCACAAACGCTGTCCAGGCGCGAACTCGACTAGTCGATAGATTGTTATTTACAACAATCTCGTCGTACTGCTGAGTACGTGGCTAGGACTCGCGGCGGAGAACTCTCAAAAGTAGATCGTGTAGGTCTCGATTGCAGAAGACGCGCGTAAAAGAAAACAGAAATACAAATTTTGTTATTACAAGCAGCATCGTCTCAACTGCTTGTAACATTCGTCCTTCAAGTTATCTTCCGTTACTGCGCGTCTTTCTTCCACGTGGGAAGAATAAAAATCGAGAAACTATAGCGTTCGCGTAGTTTCTCGCGTCGCGGCCGACAATGAAAAAGCATTACACGACTTACAGGGAAATCTACGATCCACCGATATCCACGCGGATCAATAGGCGCGGAAAGGATTACTTTCGAAGCGCAGAAGCACAAAGGAAAAACAGGACGAGAGAAGTCAGCACACAAGATCAAATGGAAAGTCAGCGAGGACCTTCGATCGAGTTGATGAGAAAGAGAGAGAGAGAAAGATAGAAAGTTTTAAAGATAAATAAAACCTTTTTCCCGAGGCGGAAGAGAGGAGAAAACGTTCGCAGCTCAAATACACCGTAATCCTCCTTGACATTCTCTTTAAAGACTTCGATAACTGTTCAGCGTGAAAAACAACATTTCGATACCGTTCCGAATCGCCAGTCTCAAGTCAGGCGAGAAATGAGGTAGAGTGGATTCATTGATTGACACGAACAATTCGTTCTTTTTTTTTTAGAATTGATGTTTTTATACGTGTACTTTCGTACATCATTAAAATAACCGAAAATGTTAAAATTAAATTATTTTCGCAACAATTAAACGTCTCTCTTATTATTCGAATTTAATTTTCCTGTTAGAAAAAAATAAGAAATTTTTAAACATTCTCGCGAGTTTCTTTGTCAAATCGTTACAAAGAGAAGAGCAAGTGACTTTATAGGAAAATTGTTTCGAGCCAAAAACGTTTTCTCGCCTCAAGGCGAATACATCGGAAGTGACAAGCCGACTATGTTTGTCTGGCGAGTCACTCCCCGAGATAATCAAAAGCGTGTTAAACGAAGCGCAAAAGGACACGTTGGTTTAGGCAGAGTGAGCATAGTGCAAAGAGACAATGTGGAAGAAGAACGTACAGCTCTTAGGCCCGCGTATTTATAGTCGCGTTTCAGCTAAACGAATTTCAACATTTGACACTTTGTAATCACAAAACTTCATACACTCAGTTGAGTATATGAAGTTTGACGATAACAACATGAGCTGTCATTTTTGTGCACAATAAGTTGATTGTTTTTTTTACTTGAGTCTCGACTCCGAGAATCTCAAAGCAAGATTTGAGTAACGGGACTATAAATAGAGGCCTTAGTCCCCAAGGATATGGTCGTTTCTCCCTTCCTTTTATCCTAGCCAAGTATCTTTTTTATCTCATTATCCTATTATTTCACAGCGTTTCGGGTTGTGAGATAAAAAAGATACATCGCGCGCTAAGCTATCCGCGCGATGAATTTATCGCGATAAATTAGCGCGTACTCTCGTTGAAACTTCATCTTCCGCAAGTTTAGTTGCAAAGAAATTTGAAAGTGGCAGCGTAATAATTTTCGCGTAATTCCCTCTTGTTAGCTTATTTTTAGCCCCCGTCCGCGATCTGAAACTCTTATATATATTCCGGACTATAAGTTAGCAAACTAATCCTACTCTTGTATTAGCAGTAAAGACTATTATTACGCTTGAGTTAAAGTTTCTTTATTTTAAGATGGTAAACAAGAAGGGAAAACGCGTGATAATTAATATTTAGAAGCTCTTCTTTAATTAAAACACGTAGTCTCTCTAACTTAATTACGTCTCTGCTATTAAATATTCCCATATTAATAAAAAAAAATATATTGCGCTTTGTAATAAACAATATCTTAATTAATGCGCAGAATATACTTAAATTGCCAGGATTTAAGTAAAAAATATTATATCTTCAAAAGCTTTCGTTTCTAGAAGCTTGAAAACAAAGTTAATTTCGAATATTAAAAAAAAAAACTAAGCGATAGATGTTTCAGTAATTTTGTTAGATTTATTATACATATTTTCAACTATATTTTTGTTAGAATTTCATAAAGACATCTGTATTAATATGTGAATAATAAATGGTTCCATAAAGCGCTTTGTAAAAAAAAAACACGCGGCATGCACGATTTTTCTCCATTCAATCCTTTTTATGCTTTTTTCAAAGCATAAAAAGGATTGAATGGAGAAATATTTATGAATTTCTTACACACATGGTTTGAAAACATGACATTCTAACATACGTCTCGATCCTAAATTTGAATTTACACACACAATATCTATATAATACTTAGAATTATAAAAAAAAATATCACATATTTGACGGATTTTTATTGTCAGTCACTTTTCTATAGAGCGACACACACTTTTATCAAACGCAATTTATCGAATGATATAAGATTGGATTTTCACAAGTGGCAAATGGACTACGCTTGATAAATTCGTGAGATTTGCGAACGTTCGGAAGATTTATTTTCAACGAAAGTTTCTGAGAGAGAGAGAGAGAAAATCTTCGGCTGAGAATAAAAGGGAGGAAAGGCGAGATGTATTCCGCGCGGTAAGGAGGATGTGAATAGAAGAAATGAATTTTGGGCGTATAATGTACTCACATCCGAGTCGGCTCCTTTGTCAGCTCCCGGACACGTGAAAGTCACGTATTCGTGACATCGTTTGTGAACGACGAAACTACAAACTAGAACAAAACGCGAGTTTTTTTCCTTAAAATCACACCTGAGAAATTATCTCAGTCGATGTGAATCGGTCTATCTGTCTCTCTTACCTTGGCACTGGTATCCCTGTTTGCCGAAGCCCCTGTAACAACAAACAGAATAAGCTTGTCAGTAGATACCTTGTATGTACAAAAAAAACAAAAAAAACTATCAATCGCGTGTCACGGACGATGTTGTGACACCGTTAACGAATGTACGAAATAAATGAATTTTTTCAAAGAAAGTAGCTCGCACACAGATAAAATTTAACAAAACTATTTATTATATAACCTGACGTTAAAAAAAAAATAATATCCTTATTCAAAATTAACGTACGGATGTTTTATCCGTCTTATTATTACAACATTTATCTATGAAAATCTGATTACGGAAAACTCGAGATAAACGTTCAGGAAGGAAGAAAGGACTCTCTTTCTTATGTTAATTCTACGATGTCATTTTATGCTGCTATGCTTCCTTTCTGTGATCTTTTCAACTAAAATATCTTTCCCATGTTATTTACTCCCATCCCTTCGGAGTTACGTTGTTCTATCAGCCACTCTTTAAACTTTTAATGAGATCACAATTATTCATTTATTCTACCTTGGTTATCTATACACCGCGTCTCGTCTTCGCGTAGATAAAAATCTTTTTGCGAAATTAGATTGATGAAATTTTTATGGAGATTATTTCGCGGAACGTAAAGATGATGATTATCTCCGTTTTTAAACGTTTTGCGATTACGCAGATACATCGTTACGCGCATGTAATCACATCTTGTCTGATTTATCTGAATCGTAAATTCCCCGTTACACACACATCGTGATCTCGCTAGTTATTCTTATCTAATAGTATATACACAAGCAAGACATATTTACAACTCCCGTCTTGTTTAGTTTCCCATTCGCGTTTAATCCCGCAAACTAAACGACATATGTAACAACTTTACATCGTAGCATTCGAACCGTGAAAAGCCGAAATTGCGGCGTGTAATATATCCGCGAGAGGAAAAAATAGAGAGTAGAGAAGATGGAGAGAATGTTCGCGTCTAGCTGGATAAAAGTGCACTTCAAACGTCGTTCGTAATTATCGATTTTTCGAACTCTAACAGGGGTGACAACTATTCTATGTCGAATCGCCGATTAGATCTCTTCTCAAAAATAAAATGAGCAAATCAATATTTCGAGATTCAGCATCCGAGCACTTGTGCCGGTAACGATCGTTAGAAGTGCAGTTTGACAACATGATTGTTATTAGTTTATCTTCTCTCTTTTCAGATGTCGAAAAGATATCTTGCTGCTTCGACGCAATCGTAAAAAAAAAAAAAAAAAAAAGAGATACGCGCGCTTTGTTTTTTTTTTTTTTTAATTTTACTCGTCACACATGATCTCTGGATCCACGCACGTGTATTTTTCATCTCAAGGGATCAAATATTTTACATCTGATAAGTTCAACTCCCACTTTTCCACCGTTTAAAACCATCGATCATCTAATTGTCGCTTTATATGTATCGCTGACGATAATCACGCCGCAGAGTTACGGTGTGACGACGATGGTGTATGTACCAAAAATAAACGAGACTTTACAGAGGACGACATCGATGACGCACGTCAATCTCGCAAGAACGCAACGAAAAGACGGTCGCGACGCCGTCGAGAGTTAAGAGCGGAACTCGTACAAAGGGTGGAAAGAAGCCGTGCAAGATAGAGAGTTGAGAATCACAAAGCTCTTTTGCCGAGGAGTTGTTTCGTGGTCGAAAGAAGTGCCGATAATAGCGAAACCGGAGGGGAACGCGGAAGAGAGAATGGCAAATCTGCGATTAGCCTATATTGCTGTAAACGCAGACGCAATTTTAAAATACGTTTCACAGATGTCACATGCACGTATACAAAAAGTCAATTTCAATTTCTAATGCGAGACACGCAAAAAAAAGAGACCAACTGCACGTTACATTTCCGCAATTGTCAATTTGTTGTTTTTTGTTGTTGTTGTTTTGTTGTTTTTTTTGTATTCACAACGTTCAATCATAAACTCAGTAATATTTTTATGTCAGTTTATTGCTAATTCAGAGCTGGTAGCGTTTTCCCGTTCAGGAAAAAAGCTATGACTCGCAGGAAATGAGCGAAGAGCAGTCGAATCGTCAGGAGGAAATCAATTGAAAAGTCACGGGAAATGGAGAGGGCGAATTGGTCGTCGAATCGTCCGGAAAAAAATTCACTTTAACACAATAAAGTGTTTAAGTACACGGAACATCTTCGACCAGCCATTATTTGATTTTCTGTTTAACTTGAAAGCTCATGTAAATACAACAAGTTCAGTATTAAAACAAAACGCGCGAAAATTCTTTTTTTTTTTTTTTAAACTGCTGCTAAGAGCTTTGATAGCAGACAAGTAAAGCGGGAATTAACAATCGTTGAACTTCGTATGGCGTGATATAAATATCGCAATTTAGCCGACTCGCGTATTCGAAGTCACGAAAATAATGAACGGTCAAATGCAATTTCTAGTGGAGAAAGACTCAACAGGCAGTTCACTGGCCTTCCGCCAACACACGCGAATATTTATGCGACCAATATATTTCGTCGCTAATTAAGGAATTATTTTTCATAAAACGACACACGTGTTGCAACAGCACAGTGACGACAATTACCTTGTAATGAACGTTTGTTTTCAACAAAATTCACGATGTAAAAAATAATCACAAAATAAAACGTGAGATGATCATATTTAAATTATTAAACAACAATTTTGCTATAATAAACTATTATTATAATAGAAAATATACGCGCGCGTATATTTGACGCATAACTTAATTGAGAAAAACTTGTTAATTTTCACCTACAACACGTGTGTAGTAACGTGATTTTGTATAATTAATTTTATCACTAGGACAGATCTTGGACTTGTGAATCGCTCGATTATTCAACGCCAGCAATTGCGAAAGTCGTAAATCACGTTACGCTGAATATTTTCCTTCTTATTAATCAAACGTTAATGAGACAATATCCGGTTGGTTTGTTCCGAGTATAAAAGATAATTCACTCCAATTTCAATTATCAATCGTACACATAATTAACAATCCAGGTAACGATCGAGTATCGCGGCTTTGTTTCTCTCTGTCTCTCTCTCTCTCTTTCCTGAAATTCGTTTAATTTAATTTTAGACGATTTAATGTCCGGCACGATAAATCTGCAGGAAAACTACGTTTGCTTCGACGCATACGGAGAAAAAGAGAGAGGTCGATTCTTTGACATTTCATTTCGTGTCCGATATGTCAAAGGAGAAATGTGCCGATAAATCCACAGTATTCCCAAGAAATCCCTTTCCAAACTAAGATGGTCTCTCATTCTTTACTTCTCTTAAGTCAAAAACACACACGAGAAAAAGTTAAGCAGCGAGACGTGAGCGGTAAGCAAACCAACCAATCGCGGCATTAACTTACGTTGAGAGAATAAGAATGCTCGAAAAAAAAAAAAAAATACTGCGCTCTCTTTCGTATCTATGACATTAAACGTTTTACTGCCATGAATAACCGCGAAATCTCTCTCTCTCGATTGTTCTACTTTTAATGAAGATACGTGCTACGAAGTGATCTAACCAACCAGCCGCAGTCACAGGTTGTCAACGGAAATGACTTTCGTAAGTTACGACACTGCGCGATGGAAATAATAATAGTATCCTCTCGTCTCTTTCTCTCAAGAGGAGCGACTGCCTCGTGAGAAAACTTATTACCGAAGTACAAGTTGGCGGTGTAATATATATTCCAATCACGTATTGTGGACTTTGAACCAAAAAGAAAACACACTCAGAAAAAATACGGCGTAGTTATAATTTTCAATTTAACAAACTTAATCTAAATGCAAATTTCGCAACAAACAATTATCTCTACCTTACTCTCCTAAGCCCGTACAGTCGTTACGCCTTGAATCTTGTTTGGAAAAAAAAGCGTATCAGCAGAGATTCTCGAAAGGAATCGAGATTCAATTTTATCGATCGATTTTAATTTTTCTTCGCGTCAATTTATACTTCGCCTGTGTCACGGCCGCAATCGTATCAGTAAATGCGGTTTACACACACTCAGCGCAAGATACAAACGAGTTACGCATTGCGCGTATATTTCCTTGTCGATAAAGTCGATAAGGTAATCGAAAAAAAAACCGCGCGATTCGATAATTTATTTGCTGGAAAAGCGACCGTCGCGAAGCGTTGACACACAACGTGAAGACGCACGTGGAAACATATGAAATAAATCTCAATCGACGTCGCGTGTCTCCGTGCGATTAGATATAATACAAGTGAAAAAACAAGTCGTTCTATATCTTTGAAACGAAAAAAGCAGAAAAAGTCACATTTCTTACGTGTGTAAACACATTTTTTATTGATTAACGAAGCGGGACAAATTTAAGCGGTTGGTTTTTCCCGAACAATTCGGGAGAAGATCTGTGATATTTCTTGAAAAACTTGCCAAAAAGAAACACTGGATTGTGCGAAAGAGTCGATAAATTTGTCGACCGGTTATGTTAATTTTGCTCTTCGTCCTCTGTTTTTATTACATAAATGTTTCATCTTGCACACACCTGCGAATCGTGTGACCCCTCCAAATAGTTCGCTTTTTCTCGCCAATATTCGTAGCTTTGTTAACGAGCAAAAACGTTGCGCAACGCCGACAAAGAATTAATTCTTGCCACGTAATTCTGCTCCCGCGTGCGCGAAACCGCAAGGCTTCATTACAATAGGCCTAATTAAAATTATTCATGAAGCGTCTGTAAGAGCTGTGCAAAGCAATATCAAATACAATTAAGTAGAAAAACTATAAAGATAAACGAGCGAGAGAGAAAGAGAAAGAGGTTTATGTTCTTTTGTTGTATCGTCAGATGTTTATTAATTAATAATATCTGAAACAAATATATAGTATAAGTAGTTGTTCTCTTGTTCTCTCGCAAAAAAGTGTCCGGTCCAAGCAGGAAAATTCCTTGACACGTTTGAAAAACTTTCAAAACGCGAACCTAATATCTTACACAAAACTTTTATTTCAAAGATTGATAAAATATTCTGCTTTCTTCTATGCTCTTGAATAAAATATGTAAATCTCTCTAGGGACGTTTATAAATTTATTATCAGCCCCGGCGCGCCTGAAGACCTACTTATACGAGAACCCCGTGCAATACGCGTTCGGCTGTTGTATAATTCTAAAATCTAATTACTTCAATACTCGAGGAATTGACGATTGTCACTTGCGCAAAACGTTCTATTTTCACACACAGAGCGAGAGAAACTATCTGTATAAAAGATATACTAAATTTACAACGCGCCTGTGTGTGTTCGCACGCGCCGAATGACCCAATTTTGTTTTGTCACCTCGGAAAAGTTCCGAGGAGTTTTTCTCATCGATATTGAAAGAGCGATCGAAAGGTATAAGAAATAAGAAATTTAGCCAAAACGCTCTCTCCGCGAAGGGTCAGTCGATTGCACTCATACGCACGTGGCAGCACATTCGGAAAAAAAACAAGATAGATCTGGGCGCGTGTAGCGGCGCCGTTTTCCGCACCAGAGGTTTCTAATTCGGATAGATAGAGGAAGAACCCAAGAGCGCGCGAGAGTACGTCAAGGCCGGATCGTTTAACTGTGTGCTTGGCCTCTCCGTCTTGAGATCGACCAGCTCGAGAGCAATATTGACTGGATTTACGTACAACGTCAATCCGAACCTTCGCTAACTCTCTATGTATTTCGAATTTTTATTCGTTCTCTTGCAGAAAATGCCTGTGTGAGTCGGCAAAACACTGGAAAGATTTACGAGCGTCCCGATTACTCAATTTTATTTCTACAATTCAGATCGATTTAAAATTGACCTCTGCTCAAAAGAAACCCTCCGGGAAACCCTCGGATCGAACGTCTGTAACTCGGAATATTATCTGTTTTTTTCCAGATAGAAATGATTTCTGTATTTGTTTATCGCACGGAACGAAAGAGAAGAAGGCTTCTTACATTGTATTGTGACACGAGAAGAAACTTAAAGCACAGACTGCCAGTCCTCGTAGTCGACATATTTCAGAAGCTTACCGAGTTACGGATGAATCAAGTACACTTCAACGAATCAAGTCAGATATTAAATCTTTCACTCAAAGGCCAAGGTAATATCCACAAAAGAGAACGGAAACTTTTAATTGATCCGCGTGAAATTCATTTTCTTGTGCTTTTCTTATCACGACAATATGTAATTTTACGCTAGAGTCTAAGTGGAGTTAATTAGTTTCTTTTTTTTTTTCATAAATATTAATTTTCTTGGATCGAACAAACGGGTTGAAAAAAAAAAGTCGCACTAGTCGCCAGTGAAAGCCGAGAGTGTGCGCAGCTTTATTTTTATTAATCAATCTCTAACTCCATATATCTCGATATTCTATCAAAGATCCGAAGTTACTGGAAGCAAATGGCATGCACAAAAGCGGATTAACAATCCGGCACTTCTATGTTTTTTTCCCTGTCACAAATAATCGCGCCGATTTTACGCCGTTGAAAATTTTCGTGCGCGAAATGAAATATTGAATATGTAACGCACATACGCGAAAGTATAAAAAAAGCGACGGGTATTTATGAAGCATTGACCAGTTTTATCACTGTTAATTGGACAATCAGAAGAGGCGTATTATTGCCGCCGTAGAGAGAGAAAGAGAGAGAGAAATCATTAATTAGTCATTAAAAATAAATCACTTTCTGTTCATGTATATGTGTGTGTGTGAAAGTGTAAACACAAGAACTCGGAAGAAGAGCGACAAAAGACTATATAGGGAAAAAGACCGAGTATAATTGAGACAAGATTAGCGCGCCGTTAATTTGTAGCCGATTGTATTCTTTCCGAACGTAAATTAATTGTAATCGGTGTCAAAAGTCAAAATAAAGTAAGACGTTGTCATTTGTCATTCTTTCGCATGTAACCAGAGTAAACTACTTCACGTGATGATACACTTACGTTAGCTAATAAAAAAAAATCGATTTATTTCATTCTGCGTATTTATTTTAACAACTCGCGCGCGCGCGTATGTTGTCACATGATACAAAAAAGAGAATTAAAAAGAGAGAAAATAAGTCGATTAATTTCTTCTGTCAAAAAAAAAACTATGTTAAAATTAACATGTTGAAATTACATCAAAATATGTCGCGCGCGTAAATCATGTTTTTTTTTGTCAAAATCGACGTAAGATGTGTAAACACATTTTTGCTACTGGAGCAAATAACGCGGGGGTTGTCGTGTGTGTGAGCCACCCCCGTGATGAGCTTATCCCCGAGGCGTTCACCTGCTCTTCTCCCGGGCCGGGAATGCAAACTCGATCGTTACCGGAACGCATATTTGACGCACAGATGCGATTTACGTTGCGGAGCCAGCAAACGCGTGTCAGCGCACAATTCGCCTTCGTGTTTTCGGAAACACGTTCAAACAATAAGAGGCTAATGATAGTAATCGACTGTGCCAGGCTGAAAATATGCAATACGCGAATACTACTACAAACGTAGCGCGTTATTCAAGATCAAAGTGCCGCGATGAGAATATCATCTTACAGTTCTATTCTTTGGGGCAATGTATTTTTGAGACGAAAGTATTATTTTTATACAGATGATTGTACATCTAATTGTGAACTTTTGTACATCTAATCCCGAACGATTTGGGAAACTGTTTTTTTTTTTTTTTTAATTGTAAAAGAAAAAAAAAACAAAATTACAACGGAAACGACAAGACACAGTTGTTTATCTCATCGTCGTTACTTCGTTACAACCATATTGAACACAACGAGGAGAGACAAATTCGATGAACCAATGAAACGCAGTTCTCGATGTAACCAGAGAATAAGCAACAGGGGGGCACGCGAGTTGGCGCGTCGATATGCAACGAGGACAATTTACAAAGAGTCCATTAACGCGATCGTGCTACTTACCATATGAAGTCCTTACAATGGCTGCAGAAAGTCGGCTGTTTGAAGAATCTCGGCATGAAGCTGTGATTCTTGACCATGTAGACATTCTTCTTCTTGAGAGCACCTTTCCGGCCGCGGATCTTCTTAGAGAAAAGAGTGTCGGTGTCGCCGGTCCCGAGGGAGTCCTCGCACGTGTTGTTCTCCTGCTTGTCCGCCATGGTATTTGCTCGGCCTGAACGATCGATCGACAATAAATCGACTGACCGACAACGACGTCGTATAAATCGACGGATGTGTCGACGGACGAGCCGATCGTTGAGCCGTTTGTCTGCCCGAGGATGCCGGCTATCTCGGCAATCTCCGCGATCAGGCCCGCGATGGCCGCGCGCGTTTTTATTCTCGCGGTTCCACCTTCTACGATGGTTGCCGACGAAACTGAATCGAAGTCGCGGAGAAAAAGACCGCGCGCGCGGTAGCTGTCACACGACACACAGACCGACGACGGTGTGTCTCGCGATGTTTGACGGACGACAGCGCGGTGGTAGTGAGAGGAAGGAGGTGTGGGAGTAAAAAGAGAGAGAGAGAGAAATAGAGAGGGACAAATGGCGGTCCGACGTCGGCGCGCGCGGTTTGTTCGAGCCGTCTAACGTGCTCCACGACGTCTAACGCGAGCCTAGGTGCTAGCTAAACGTATACTCATCTGCTGCTGCTGCGGCGCGGTGTAACTTGCACCTCTTCTCCTGGCTCTATCTCTCTCCTGTTTTGCAGAAATTTTCTCTTTTACTCCTTCTTAGCGCGCGCACAATGCCCACCTCGATCGACTGTATTCGACTCTGTCTCGCGCGCGCGTTTTCCTCTTCTTCTCTCCTGAGAAATATGCACCTTCTTGTCTCTCTCTCTCTTCGTAACGATTCCGTCTCACCTTTTCTACTTGTTTGCTCCAATTTTTTGTCTCACTCCCACTGTCTTTGCCACCTCGCGCTCTTTGCTCTGGATTAGATGTTACACACGTAGTATATTGTCTGTCTCGCTTTACCTTACAATCTGTTATCTCGCTCGATCGTGCGCAAGTTGTCCTTGTTTCGCGGCGGGACGCTGCTCCGCACCTCTATTCTTTCTCTTCCCTCTCCTCGTTGGTAAATCGCGCGCGCGGGCTACCCGATAATTTTAGACTCTCGACGCAGTGGCTCGGCATTGCCACTGCTCAGCCTGCGTTGCGCACTCGAATATCGACGACCGACCGACGGCCAGGGCAGACCCCGGCAACGAGATCGGAAAAGAGGCTGACCGAAAAGGAAAAACGCGCGTTTTTCTTCTTTATTATCCTCTTTTTTTTCTTTCTTTCTTCCTTCTTCTTTTTTTCTGTGACCTGTGAGTATCGTCTTTTCTCGTTAGTCTATTTTCCGCACGAAATGTGTCACTTGCAGACTCGCTAAAACAGAGAAGAGGAATGGGACATTCCACCCTCTCCTGGATTTTCGTCCGCTTTACACCCGACGTCCGAGCTGTGTATTTCTTCATCTTTCTCCGCCACCCTTTTATTCTTTTGCTTTCTTTCATTGCTCTTGCATGTTCAGCACGGATCATCTATATGGATATTATAAATGATCTACATAGATTATACTTTGTCAGATATAGCAAAAATTACATGTACAATAATAATACAATAAAGCCAGACAAAGCAAAACGTTTAGAAACTGTATTATTTATTCCCAAGTATTATTTTTGATGTTACAAATTTCTAATATTTTGGTTACGGGATTTTTCTTATTTTTACCTGATAAAATTTTACATTTTTTGTTACAAGATAAATACATTAAAAGACTCTAGGAGGTTTATATTGTCAAATAGGAGAAAATTTGCGAATTTCTTTCAGGAAAAAATGTAAATAAAATTTTCCAGTTATTTCAAATGTAAAAACTTATAGTTTATATTATAAAAATCATTAATAAAAAACTGTTTTGTTAGGAAAAAACTGTCCAAAAATTTCGCGTTGTGCTACAATTGTACGACTTATAAAACAAGCAAGTTATTATTAATTATTTAAATACTATTTATTTTATAGTTTAGTTTCTTTTAGAACATTTTGCTTTACAAGATTGAATCTAAAACAAACTATTCCTAGCATATGTTTTTTTGTATCATAAATTGGCAGCAAGAATTTCTGCTTACTCTGTTTTCATGTTGTTAACAAATTTGCTTATTAGATATGTTATATCTCTAAGTTCTGTTTGTTTTTGTGTGTATGTATAAATCAATTTACTATATCAAATCTGTTCATAAAACAACTTTATAATAAACAATATTAAAACTTCAAAGAACTGTTTAAAAAAAAGTTGAGTCTTTTTGCCACAAAATCACACTTCTTCCATAACTAAGGCATTTAGTTCTTCCTCTCCTGGACACAATACTGCATCAATGTTATAAAAAGCAGCATGAAGTGTTATCAAGAACCAAGAAACTCCTGAAAAATAATTTGCGCTTATATTGTTTTACATATACATACATTTTTATATGTATATAAAAACCTTAACTTCTTCATGTGATTTACCTACCAAGGACCCAAAAAAGAGCAGCGTGTGCACCAACTAGGTAATACACAGGCAAGGAACAAATTCCAACTAAAGAATATACCTGTGCTAGAGTCAATTTATGATTTAGTATCATTAATTCTTGCTTAGAATGTCGCTGAGAAAGTTTATAACAGATTCCAAGAGATGTAACAACTGCTAGCAGTAGTAAGGGTGAAGTAATTCTAAAAATATTTAATGCATGAATCACAAAAGTCTAAGTGTAATTACCTATTTTGCTTCTGCAAATGTTTCATATATTACAATATTTAAACAGATACTAAAAGATGTCTTACAAACAATATATAACCAATCCAATAAATACAAATAGGTAATTGCTCTGAAAATATTCTATATTCTTTACAATCCGCTTGGTCAATCTTGTTACATTAGGTGGCGGTCTGAAATTGTTTGTATTAAGAAACAGAGACCATGGTCGAATATTGGCTTTCCTGTGTTCAATCCAGTTATGGGCTTGTGGATAAAGACCTATTTGACTAAGTGGTAGTTGAGATAGTTGAAGAAATTCCAATCTATATAACAAAATACAAATAAAACTAGATTTGCAGGAACACCAAATACTGGAACACTGCTGTATCAAATACAAACAGATCAGCAAGGTTAGAAAACACTGCAGTATACTGTCACTGTAACACACATTACCCAGTTGTAATCTTAGGTTTCTCGACTGGAGTCTGCATGTCACCCATTGGAATCTCTACGCTAGCCATGATCTCTTATAC
>QVOA01012044.1:0-39820 GCA_014825685.1 Pseudomyrmex cubaensis | reverse complement strand
GTGTGTATCCGTGACGGATAGCGGAAATCTAATGTAGCGAATGCAGAAACTTATTCAAGAGACGGAGAGGAAAATGAAATAGCGCCGATTCAAACGAAACGGAATAAAACAGCGACGCGAGGATGCGACCTGATTTGAACGGAGAGAATCTCAATAAACACAAATTCACGGCATGTGTGGCGGCCATTTATGATGAAAAATGCCATAAAAATCTTTAGCCGAGCGTATACGTTATATACATATGCGATCGGTGACGATGAGGTGCGAGTTGTAGGATATGCAGCGTCCATTTTTCACGCGAAAACGACGCTCGCAAGATTATTGTGATACCGGGTTTATTTTGCGAGCGTGCATCAAGCATGTGGAAAATATAATGCCGTCTGCCCGGGGGAAAACAAAGGACGATGGCACTGGCGTCGTTTTAATGAACTTGGTCTTTAAAGCGCCTGTCAAATCCATAATTCCAACGCGAGTTATATTTACGTTATATCGCCATTGTATCGTTTGGCTATTGTTTAACGACACGTACAAAATTTAAATATCACGAAACAAAAAACGAGAAAGTTATATGAGCCTCAAATTACGATTAGATTATTGTTGCTTCGCAATCTGATTCTATGATTATAGAATTTGTGCCGATTGAAAAATCAATAAAATATCATCCCAAATAAATTTTACTAGAAACTAACAAAAATCTCTTAAAACCGCTATCGATACTTTGACAGCGATCGACGTAGAACAAATGTGCGACCGCATTCGACGTCCGCGCCGTGCCATCCGGTTGTGTCACATCGCGTAATAATAAAAAGACTGCGTTAAGGTAAAGCACGGTTGAATTTAATATTAACAGCCTCTGTACCTTCGCGCGTAGCGGGCTCGAAATTGCCGCAGGATATTTTAGACAAAACTCGATTAGTAGGTGGAAGTTCTATGCAGCGGCGTCTGCGCCATTATTGTGAAAGCCACGGCGGGAAAGTACCTGCGACGACAAGAGCTACCTCCGTGTTTAATTAACGTGCATTCGAAGTGGCGCGTGAGGGTTACTTTACAACCGGCCATTCATGCTGTCGCGTAGAAAGAAAGGAAAGGAGAAAGAGAGTGTAAGAGAAAGAGAAAATACGCGGCGTAAAAATTGCATTTTGTTACGCCACGCTGCACCGCGCGACGGCGCATCGCGTTTGCGTTTGTGTGTGTGTATAACGTGCGTCTGTCGCGATTTCGGATAAATATTACCTACAACATCACGAATAATCCATATTTATTCTCATGCAACGCCCCGAAGTGGCATCACGAGACGAACGTAATTATTATGCGAAAAACGGATGCGTAGAAACGGCGAAAAATAAATTTTTTTCTCATAACGCGAGATAGTCCACCGCTTTAGCTATCTATACCGATTAAGGTCGGGTCTTATCGTTATAACAAGTCGCCATAAAGTGGACGTTTATCGCGCTATCGCGACGTGAGCTAATAATGTTTAAACCGCCGACTAATAAAAATTCAAAGAGCAAGCGTTGCTAACTATTTATTGCTCTTCCAATTTGCTGCTATAAATTTGATGTTACTACCGTTTTTTTTTTTTTTTTTTTCAGTTTATTGCACTTAATATAAAAGCTGCGAGATTGCACCGATACTGGCGGTTAGATTCGAAGATTTATTCGAGGTAAGCATCAAATGTCTTTCTTAGATTCACACACACACACAAAATACTAACTACTGCAAAAATATTTTTAAAGCCTTTTTAACCGAGCTTTCTTTTTGTGTCTTTCGACACACAGTAGCATACATATCTGTGCGATACAGAGGATAAAATTTTTCTTCTCTGTACGAGTTCACCTTTTCAATTTCCCAAGCCAGTAAGCATCGAAAGAACGTTGCGCTTTCACGCTTTCTTTTTCTATTGAAAGATTTTTACTCAAATTCATGAAACAAAGAATTTTCTCTCTCTTTCTTCCAACTCTTTCTAGCGTGAAATCTGTAGAGACTGATATTGCATTATAAATAAGTTAGCATCTACGTTTGGATTTATTATAAAATTAGTACGCGACGCTTCGCGTACTGACATAAAAAGAAAAATTGTAATTTTTTGTGTGCGCAATATAAGCGTAACATGCCGGAACGAGTAAGCTACAGCTGTGTGAAGTTGACCGTATTAACAAGCGGAGTACTGATGTAACTAAAACTGTCCTAACAATTTGTTTGTTTTGGACAACTTGGTTTTGGAGGATAGATAAAAAAAAAAAACTTTAATGTAAATGTAACAATTAGACAAACGTAAGCAAATAAGTAACGTAAAACATTTATGCAAATACCGAAGCACCAACGTTACGCCGTTGAGCAAAGCTGAGCAAGCCGGAAACTTAGATTTCTGTGATGATTATAACGGTGAATTAATGAACGGTAATAACGCTTAAGCCGAAAGCATACCGATCTAATACTCCGGTCGAGTTCCACGTTTCCGATAATGCGAGTGCATATCCTAGATACGCGGCGAGCTACTCACGAGAGAATTAATTGGAAAATACTCCGAAAAAATTGGAAAATAGTTCACAGTCGAAAAATAGTTTACGCATTTCGCACACAAATGTGTATGCATAAACTTGGCAAAAAACAAAGCATTTTCTGCAAACACTTTATTAAATAGAGAATATAAATTATACACAACGCATTATCTTCACAAATAATTTTGACGAAACATAATATGTGCGTCTACCTAGACAGAAGTTTGAATGTTTAATATCTGTCCGAAATATTGATGATAATACACGAAACTTGTTACTGATATGATCGCATGAATTATTTCATCTCGCTTTGTTTAAAGCAGGATTAATGAAGTTTTAAACCGTTCCGCCTAAATAATCATTGGACCAAATTATAATCTGATGAGTCGAAAGAACAAACTAATCTGCGTTTCAAAATTAATCTTGTCTCCTGATTGAAATACGTCGCTGATCAACTTCGTGCTCGATCGGTGGCAGTTATTAAATTTATGTAGACCGCGCACGACAAAACGCATACATACATACATACGTCGTGTGTCATATCGATTGTTCGGACGCAGTAACGCATGGCCGATTAAATGACCGAATATTTGATTAAGCAATTTTAATAATGTAAAAATGTAAAATATAATAAATATGAATCCAAAATCGATTTGAAGCAAATGTATAATGGCCGTTCTAGACTCATGATAATGTTTATCTTTCTGAGACAGCAATCGTATTTATATCGTAATTATTTTTATTGTAAATAGACGCGCGAGAGAATTTCTGTGTGTGTGTGTGTGTATATTGTTATATGTCTCTTATCATTCGATACTTATTTGAAGAATGTTTTTCGATATTTGTTCAGCGCTTTCAAAGTAACAAACGGCCTTTTGCGCAATAAGAAAAAAAGGAGATTTTGAAAAGACGTCGGAGATTTGCGAAAATGTAGTCAGTCGGTGCCAATAGACACTCTCGCGCAACACATTTTAAGATTAACTTAACTACAAAACCTCAAAGACAATGGTACGTGAATCTTATCTCTTGCTCATCCATTTCCTTCTACAATAAAACCAGGACAAAAATTCGAAAACATCGCGTTGCTTTGTAAAGAATCTCTTGGCGAATTTCTAAAGAATGTGTTCTCGCTGGCCAACGATACACACACTTTATATCCGTGAAAAAAAAAAAAAAAATTTAAGGATAATACAAAAGAGCTCAAATTACCTGGCGCGGACTTCACTTTTTCTTCTTCACCGTACCGTGAACGCGGTAAAATTACGTTGTGTTTATTATATAACTTATCTTGGGAAACGAGAGCGCGCGCAAACTTTCCGGAATAAAGGCAAAAGTTTCGCAGCAAGAAGAGATTGCAGCAAAAGTGATCGAACTATGCGATGCTGAGTAAAAGACCGCATGTATTCTTTGATGACAGGAATCTTTGTTAGTACCGTGATAATAATCTTAACTTGTTTCCAGTCTTTCATCAAGCCCAACAAGGACAATTTTGTCCAACAACTACTCAGACTTTTAACTAATCTTAACATCATCACGCTCGCGCGTTTTTGAAAACTTTTTCGGTGATCCCCGGCACAATCGTGTAACGTTGTGTTATCTCTAACTTCTGCCGAACGCATATTCACCGCAAAATGATTCTGTATATGACTCAAAAATGATAAATAAATTACAGATTAAAGTCGTTATGCGTTTGCCAAATATTTCATGTCGGAAATGCGCGTGTTAAATCTACTTTATCATAAGTAGTAGCTCCTCGCTCCCGGTACGTCACGCCAACATTACCTTCTCGTTTATGGAAGGATTAATGTCGCGTTTACATGGCGCATGGTTAATATGTGCGCGTTTACTCGGCGTGAAAGCTGCACGTACGTGGGATTGACCGTGTAAACGGTGCGAAAATAATTTGCGGAGCTTCATGAAGAAAAGCGCTCTGGTCTTCTTCAGACTCCACTTACCGCTACACTCACCGCTTTATTTATACAATATTACAAATTTGTTGCATTTGCGAAAGATACCGCAGGGGAAACTTCGAGGTTTCCCCTCGAGAGATAATGATAGTCTGCAGACACTGCAGTTGAATTAGAGATCATATTATTATTACTTCGCGCACGACTACGCGTCTGCGCGATAAAGTCTACGAAAATCATAAAGTAGTATTTTTGTTGTGCATTCTACTGTTTTTTTCTCAAGAGAATATTTTGACAGAAGTGTCATTAAAGTTGTCAATAGCTTTTTATATTAAAATACGTGATCACTAATATTTTAATCGGCTTTAATTAGCTCACTGTTAATTGTAATTTATTTACTTATTATGATTATTTTTTTATCCGGAGTATTACTTCGTAATTGAAAATATCAGCAAGAACAAAAGTTTTAAATCGTAGAATAAAAATTTTGGAAAAAACTAATGATAAAATAATATAGTATCTTCATGAACAATTCAACGAGAGAGAATGCATAATTGTACATTCAATGACGTGCCAAGATAGCGAAAAAATATTGAATGCTAGGATATCTGTCTCCTATTTTTTATTAATACGAATGTATTAAAACTGAAAACATTGAAATGTGTTTTCAGTGCCGCACTTGCTGCATAAATAAACCGAGTATCGATATCAGTATAAATATTCCATTGTCATAAATGTTTTATGCAGTTATAAATATTTTATGATGCCCTTTTTCGCGCTTTTATTGTTTAGGAAGTATTTTTTATCTACAAATAGTTGAATTCCAATACCACCTTTGCAATATGTTATATATATATATTAAAATAATAAATTCCGTCGCATAAATAATTAATTTTTTTAATTTAAAGTAATAAATAAATAGACAAAAAGTATTTATTTAATATCTTACGTAAGAATTATGGTATCTACATGTGTACAACTTGTTATGTCTTCTAAGAAATTTTTGACGTCGATACTCGGTTTAACTGAAGAGTGAAGTTCCATACCAGGATGCAATCATGCGCTCTCGAGAATCGCGCCAAATGCAGGTCGCATGTCTATTCGCGTTGCTCTATGACTCGCGGTTTCGATAAACCACACACCGGGACACCTATGTCACACGCCCGCAATGGTATTCGTGACGTGTTTCGTACCACATGTGGCGCGCGCGCATTCACGCTATTATATAATATTCCCCGTCGCACACAGTTCGCTGAGAGTAACACCAGTGAAGCAGGGTGAAAAGTGGTGAGAATTGTGCGAGGGTGCGATGAGATTCATCTTGTTATTTAAATTTTCAACATTTAAGCTGCGTCGAAAATCATTCGGATATTGCGCATGAAATATTTGTATGCGCGAACTCGTCGCGCGCTAGCATTGCATTGCATACGCAAATAAAAAGAAAAAGTTGTTGCCATCTTCACGTAAAGTTCAAGCGATAAATCATTTTCGACAAAAACTTTTAAAGTGCAGAATTTTAAGAAAAAAATTTAGAACCTATATATAGACTAAACTTATATAATTTAAGTTCAAGAAACTAGAGTTTGGATTATCCAATTTTCCACAGCTCTTTCGATTCTTACGAGTTCTGCAAATTTTACGGTTCAATGATTTTTTCGGTGAACTCGATTCTCGAACTCATGCACAACGAAAAACGAACGGTGGAATGAGTACTTGTTTTTTTTTTATTTTTTTTTATTTTTTTGATCGGTTTTTCCCATAGTAATCGTTATTTTGGTAATATAATTTTTTATTGACAGATATTGAGATAGCTATTTGCAAAACAGTAGTGCACGTAGTAACACTAAAATGGTAAACAGATTTATCACAGGCATTCTTCAGCAGAAATGCGAAATGTCTGGCTAAAAAAATCAATCTGAACAAACCTCTGATAACGTATATGAGTTTTCGGCGACTGTTTTGACATAATAAGCTTCTATAGCCGCTTCTTTTTGATGAGTTTTCACAAGTATAAAAATAAATATATATACAATACGCTCCGAAACATTTTGATATATCAAATGTTTGCAACCGCAAAAACACGTAGACTAAAAGAGTTAAAATAGTTTTGCTTCAGACGCGACGAGATTTTCAATTAAATCGCCTCGCTGAGGAATGCCTCGCTAGGAAATTCACAGAATGTTATATTCTCGCTGTTTCGTCGACGCGTGTTTCGCTTTTCAACACCGCTTCTCCACGGTCATGACACGGGGAACGGGTTCGCACTGCTTAACAAGGTTTGTCGAATTTAATTACATCACTAGCTCTCGGTGACTCTTTACCCCGCTTTTTTCTACGCTTGTCTTTGTTACAATATCATTGGTCTCATTTACAGTTGTCTGGAACATAAAGCGAATAACGTCAATATCCGTCTTTCTTTTTACAAGGCTACGTGATTGCGTTTCTTAAAATGCGTTTTACGTTTCGCAGATTGATCAGTAATTTTCTAATAAGTATGATATATATATACCTGCGTATTATAGAGAACATTCAAACCGGTAATCCTTTCGCGCCGGAAAATAATCACTATTGCATGTGAATCGAATGTGAATGTGAAGTTGTTGCATATTTAGGTTAAGCGTGTTTCGATAATTGTTATGGCGATTACACCGCAAAGAGAGGAGGATAGAGCATACATCATTAGTCCAATCATGCCAGTTGACTCTTTAATGAAGGAACTTATATGCTATGCGCGAGTTTCGTGCTAATTGACGGTCATTTATTAATTGGTTTTGCAGAAGGTACCTATACATAGATATACATTTGAGTTTTGTGTACTAAAACACAGTTTTAAACGTGTGTGAAAGTTTTAATTACAACTCACGTCACTTCATGTAAGTAAGTATTTAAAACTTTTTCACACACAACATTTCTTTTCTTTCTCTTTATAAGAAAACCGAGTTTATTCGGGTGTGCTTAACAGTTCACAAACTTCGAGTATCATTGTTAGAAATAATGGCATCGCAAAATTGTGTGAGATTCACTGTGCATGCATTCAATCAAGTGCTGTGGAAAAGCGCAGCGTGAGTAAACTCGATTACCGTTATACATACAATCAATTTTCAAGTGCGTAACATGACGAAGACGTGTTTACACAATTTTAAGTAATCGATTAACTCGGACATCGCTCAAACTCTTATTATCTAGTTTTCGTCTTTTCCCTTACTATCCTCTCTTTGCTTTTACTCTTTTTACGAAAATGTCTTATTTGTCTGGGGAAAAAGCCGAGAACAATGCTACAAAACAAAAAAATTTCAAACTTGCTCGATCCCCCGAACGATTCCGTAGTAATTTGCGTCACTATTTCGAATACCGCGCAATGTTGTTGAAATTTATGTTGCATCAAATTGCTCGCATATCGATTTTATATTCTTTGACCTCTCTTTGTATACGTTCGTATATTTCTCCCTCTCTTTGCGTTTAAAAGACTTTTATACTAAAAAAAAAAAACATGACAATTGATACAAATGGAGTTCTTCATTCAGAAATTTCTAAAGTATACGCTGTAAAATAAACACTTTATTTCCTGTTGTGGTTTTGCGCATTGTGTTAAATAATACCGTTCTTGCCAAAATATAGCCGGCAGCGCCTTGATGAAAGCACGCTAAAGTTGTGTACAGCGTTCGCGAAAGCAAATATTTTCACGCAACGTTCTCCTGCTTGCCGTTCCGATTTTGCCCGACTTGAAGGATTTATGCATCGGTCGATTATCACGTCCTGAATCCGCTTGAAATTCGCTCTGGAACGCTGCGCCATTGCCGCGACCAGAAATTTATGCAGCTGCAGATTATCGTTGATCCTACAAGAGCCGACGAAACGTGCAAAAACATCAGTATGTGTCTGAGAAAGCCGGAGATTAATTAGATGTTTCGCGGGTAGATAAGACCTCATAAATGCTCTAGCGCTTCTCTAATAGATACATCTACTACTTTCTGGGAGTATGATTAAAAAAAAAAATACATTATACATGATTAAATATTTTATATGTATATTTGGTATTCATAATAAAAAAAAAATATCAATTGAGGTAAAAAAATATGTTTATCTTTCCTCCGCACGGAAGGAAAAGTAGTTTGTGTATTTTGAGTTATTAAGTACACAAACTACATGTAAACTAACAACTTTTATGTAATAGAGAGGATCATATAAATATAATATAGTGGCGCGCGAGAGTAGTTTGGAAAATATAATTTATTTTATCAACATTTTTGTAAGCTGTACTCCGAGATTTCCTGTAAAGTGGCCGGATCAGCAAAGCGGCAGTACCGCTTATTACTATTAGACAGGTTCATTCGTGAATTTCCGGACAACGCCGCAAGCGGTAATTTCCGCCGGCGGAAGCAGATCCGATTACAACTATACGTATATAAACTAAGCGACCGAGAAGAAACAAAAATGTTGTATATAAATTTCAAAAAGCGTATCTCCTCTGTATTCCTCTTTTTCAATTTTATGGACTAGACATAGATAGATAGACAGATGCGTTGCTTTAATATCGAACTGTCACACAACATTTCACAACAGTGAAACAGAGTTCAAGTTGTACAAAGCAAAATTGCAAAAAGAAAAATCAGTATTATGAGAAAAATCTCGACAATGAAATCTTTACACACACGTTTTGAGAAAGAAGATAAATAAATCGTAAAATTTACTGATCTGAAGTTAATCTGAAGAAAAAACATGATTTTATTTTGGAGAAGCACATGTCTTTGCTTGGAATAATGTTTATGATAAATGTTCTTAAGCTTTATTTTATCTTAATGCATAAGCGATTTGGTTTTACGCTTTATTTTCTGAACGTGTTCTACTGCTGCGTTCATTTCTTTATGGAAGGAAGATAATTTGGCGGGCGCTAATAAAACAACCGCGGAAAAAAGTAGGTGCGGCAGTTTTCGCCCTTTCCGCAAACGTGAAGTAAAGAGATATTTCATTGGGTTACATCGCGTGTAGCTTGTGTCTCAGTGTAATTGCTCTTGCATCGCCCGGCTGTTTATTTAATCGCGGCAATCCCATCTCTTGCACTCTAATAATACGAAGGTGCGAATCGCAGAAACCGTATAAAACCAATTAAAATATAATGTAATCTATTTTGCACCGAACTTTACTTCAATGCCGCTTGTGTGAAACAAAACAGAAAATTACGCCCCTCCGCGTTTAATCCTTTTATGCTCGTTTCCCATTTATTGATTTATTTAAATGCGCTCTTTATATCGAAACAAAAAAGGCAAATATTTATCGTCAATATTTAATACGATTTGGGAATAAACAATAAATCTTTATTGCATCCGTCAAAAGTAGAGCTATTTCCCAAAATTATGTGCCATCAGGGACGTTTCTCTTTCCGGTGACGTTCGATATAACGAGAATGTTTATGTTTTATAGAAAATAAATGAGATTTTAACAATTTCCATTTTTAATTCAAAAGATAAAATTATTTTCCGCCAGTGTATTGTTCAACGTCAATCACCTCATGTTTTACAACGTAGCAAAATTTCAAACTCACAAGAGTTGCAGGGGACGTAATTGCGAACGAAATACGTCAATCGACGAGACACGGTTGCCTCGTAGCGTGTTTTATCCGAGCTCTCTTCTATTGCAGAAACTCCCAACAAGAAAGTAAGAAGCGCGAGAGACGTTGTCTTAATGGATAATCAGTTTCTGCAGCATCCAGAAGTGATAGACGGTGTGTTTAATTAAAAGAAGAATCGTGACAATAGCTTGCAACGGCAACCCATCGGAAGGCGCTACACAGGACCCGCGTAAGCATTGTCGCCAAGACGAAAACTTTTGGATCTCGAGAAGTCTAGCAGCGCGTTATCTTACCTCAAAGAAAGTAATTTTCTAGCTTAGCCAGCCGTTTAACGATCCGGAGATTAAACGCCTCGTTCCTCGACACATTGTTTTGGCGATTATCGCAAATCGCCAATAAGCAGAGCGCGACATCGCAGTAAGACTGTCGTCATCTCGACTGCAAGGAACGGACGCGACTACTTTGTTTCTTTCGTCTCTCGTGCCATTTCTCCGCGCGACAAGAACGATAGCGCCCGCACAGTCGTCTCTCTGCGGATAAACGTTCGTCTACACGAGCTATAACGAAGAGGAGATAGTTTAAGTCTGGCTCTTTTTTGTCAAACAAACTGTCATGTTCAGAACGTCGTCATAAGAAAAGTAAATTTTCTCTCTCTCTCCCTCTTTCTCTCTCTCTCTCTCTCTCTTCAAAAAAGAAAAGTGGACACGTAGTTTTAATAAAAATTCCAAGATATGCTAACTGTCGGAAATGAGAAACTTACGGCAAAAGAAAAATAATAAACTAGAAATGTAATTAAAGACAGAGACACATATTTAAAAAAATAGAAATGTAATTAAATACTAATTGTAAGACATATTTTTATATATATATATATAAAGTGGATTGCATGAAAAGTTAAATAGAAAAAAAAATCATTTTTAATAGCAAAAGAAAAATATGTTTTTTAATTTATATTTATTTTTAATATTTTGATTCGAGTAGATATATTATTAATTGCAATCTCGTAGCAGTGAGATTTATCACCTTTCTAGTGTTCTATCGACCAACATTTAGTAGCCATTGTAAATTCGCTAAAAACATTCTAATTGATGCGGGCGAGTAATTCTAAACAGCTAGTTTGCGGGCGGGAGTTTCAACGCAATATCGATCGATGCCGCAAAGTAATGTAAATGTGATGAGTTCCCGACTATCCGGCATGAAAGTCGTATTGCTGTCGAAACTTTCGTGGCGATCGGTCATGAACGTGGGATCGCAGGAAATGCTTCAACAGCGAGTTTCGTTCAACTCTGTTCCAACTTCTGTCTTGATTAATTAGATCAGACAAGCCTAAATATCTGTGTATACAGAGAAAAAGTTTTATACGATAAATAAAATGTAAAGTAACTAACATCGGCACATAATTCTAAATTGCAATCTTTTTTTTTGATTGCAATTATACGATATTTATATTTTTATTGTAAAAATATATTTATATGTGTATCATACATAAATATACATATAGTACATGTAATAAGAGAGATGGAAATTTTTCTAAAAATCAATAAAATCTAATTTACATATGAATATTATCGGCAATGAATTGGGAGAGAGGAAATAAATTGATTTAATTTTCTTCGTAAACTCATTCATTCATTCAGTCAAAATAAATTCATTTTCATCATGTAGTACACGTGCGTACTTCTAATGAACGCGCAAGAACTCTTCTCCTACGCGATTTTTCGGTGTACACACTTCTATAATTAACAAACTCTAACAGTCTCTCGCTAAATTAAATTTTTCTAAATTAAGTCTCTCTTTAACGCAGCTAATTGGACTCTAGCAATTAATGTGTGTTTAATATAAATGAGTTGTGAAATTTATCTGATTGCTTAATTATAGATCGCGCATTTAGATTCGGTGCGCATCTCTTCGTCGTCTCGTGTTCTGCTTCGATTCCGTTTGAGATCGTAAAAACGAAACGTGACGGACTAATGAGATTCACAGATGAGAACAGTTTTGTCGCCACGACAAAACCGTCGCTTTTGATATCACATACGCTCGCACGACTTTAAATTATCCCGTTAACGAGACTGTTCCTTCTACTGTTAATGTTAGTAGTGCGTGAAATTACGTCTGTGTCGGCTCGCAAAAGAGGTGCGAGCTCAGAAGCCCGCGGCCACGTCGCGCTGCAACAGCACGTGTAAATTTCTTTTGTCGACGCAAAAAATGCGATGCTAGTTTTTGAAAATGAATATGATACAAAGATGACGTCTTTGCATAAACGCACATTTTTCCAGCCACTGACTAACGGGGGGCAATAAGTTTTTTGAAGATTATTAAACTCCGTGGCAGCGAGACATTATCAGCGAGCAATTAGTGTTAACGGTGCGTGAAATTGCTTTCACATCGGCTGTGAGGAGAAGCGAATTTACAACTGTTGTAAGCAAAACAACGTATATATCTCCAATCGCGACAGCATCCTCGAAACGATACTGCGCTTGAGGATGCTTACGAAAGACTCGAGCGCAAATGAAACTTACGTTCTTTCAGCGGTGCGAAAATAATGTCCGTGTAAAGACCCTTTTTCACGCTTTATCAAGTGCAAAGCAAACCGAAATTGTAAAGTCGGGTATTTGCCAATGACGTAATGGTTGCGGTGAACCCAGTCTGAAATTTTCAGAACTCTGTTTTTGTTTCTTCTCTCACAGCGCATATGCGGCGAAGTTGATAGGCATTTACAATTGAATTATACACGGGAAATGTACACAGAGCTGAAAATTATACAACAGACCAAGATTATTAATATAAATCTTTCGTATTTTCTTCCCTCGTGAATCTTTCATGGAAAGATTTAATTTAGCGAGAGAGACTGTTAGCGGAGTTTGTTAATTATAGAAGTGTGTACACCGAAAAAGATTCTGACGAATAAAACTTCCACAAGTAAGCTTAATTTGACTTTAATTAGTTAACGGTATTTACTTTACCGAAAATAATTTATAATTAAATTACCGCGCGATATTTTCAACGCACTGACACTTAAAAATTGAAAATATATTAATATATTTTTGACGTAAGAAGAATCTGTTTTAAAACAACATTTCCGTAAAGCGAGCTTGTATCAGCAATTTTATAAATTATGGTTTACTGTTTTTATTTAATTAACACTCGATAAAGAAAAGAATTTTTCATAACAATTTGAAGAAAAAGATATTACTTCTATTTTTCCCGCGGACCAACACAACGCGCAAGAAGAAGCACTATTATACCCAGTGATTTGTATTTGTCCGTAACACACAACTCCATCAAATTTGAGCGTTAATCAGTCTTACACAAAATCATCTTCTAAGCACTTGCTTCGCACCGAAAGAGGTAATTTCCTGTAGTCGCGAAAAACTAGTTAGCGAACTAATTAGCGAAATATCTGCGTAATTATCTTGATTTTCGCGACGTAAACTTATCGCGCGAAATTATCATGGCATCGAGAAAATTAAATCAAGATTGTAAGAAAACGACGTGACGCGTGATCGCGCCTGAAAGATCCGACGCTTCTTTTTCCCGCTTCTTTTCCCGTTTCGGGAAAAAAGTAGCTCGTATCCGTAAAATTTATGTTCGTGCGGTATATACGTAGTTCATATATATACGTATGTATATATATATATATTGCGGTAAATATTGTGAGCAAGCGGCAAACGATTGCGGGGCATCTAATTTAACAGAGATATTGCGGTTGCCTCGGCGGAGACTGCGATGTATCGCGCGCGAAAAGCTGCAGCTTCAATAAAGCAAAGTTTGTGCAGGTCCCGGGGTGGAAAAAAAGAGGGTACACGGAGTGGGATAATAGGAATCAGAGAGAAAATCGATGATATACGGCCGCGCGACTTAACCCAATTTTTTCGCCACCCGCTATCTGCGAAATTTATCGGCGAGATAAAGCCTCTGCGCCGCCGCCCGCATACACCCGCGCCTTCCGTTCGTTTTCCCTCGTTCCCCTGCTCGCGAACGTGGCCCACCGCTCTGCGGGCGGTCGCTCTGAGTGGACGATCGAAGCCAAGAGACAGGACAGCACCGATCTAATGAGGGAAAATCTGGTCTGGCTAACCTTTGAGTGCCTGCGGCCTCTCGTCCGTCGTACGTTTTACTGCGCGACACATTAACGAATGGCTTCACCTAGACGTCAGCCGATTTCATCTCTAATTTAACTTAATGCGTTTCGCAGTTTTTATATTTCCACCTGAGAGAGTACAAGACAAGCAATTACATCGCAATAGCTGACTAATGTTTACCTTAACGTCGAATAAGATAATATCAATATATTTTGTGACGCAACATTCGATATATTTGTTTCTTCGAGCAAATAAGAGATAATTTAATAAATATATATATGGTAATAAGAGCCTAAAAGATTTTTTATTAAAAGATAATTTATGTTTAAACAACGGACTCATATATTTCAAATTTTTCCTCTTATAACTTTATAATTTTTTTATATATCGAAATAATATTATGATATTTGAGCTATTTGCAGCGGCTAAGCATTAGTCTTTATATTATCGTGATACGCGTATGCTTTGGCGAAAGAGAAAACGGGACAAACGATCGAAATCCTTTTACACAGACAGCAATCTTCTCGTTAGCGGGCTCGTTGTTTTAACTTTCAGTACAAGCGTTCCTACCTTCTCGTTTATCCACTTCTCCCACTTCGTTTTACGGATTTTCGGAGCTTTCGGACCGTCGTCCTCTGCTTACGTAGAGCTTATCGTGCCAGTGTTCTCAACGAAGAGGATTTTTCTCAGAGATACGAACGCGAGCGATCAGTTCCCCGCGCGCAACTTTTGGCCGCACATTTCGGTCCATTTCCTCAGATCATTTCTTCCTAACGTCAGCCCGATCTTTCTCGATTTCCGTCAAGTTCAACCGCGCGAAGAAATAAACCCCCACTTCGAGCAATTTGGAGTGCTGTTGACTATGCGCGCGCGCGCTTGCTCCTTTCGTGTTACATTATATATCTGCATCAGATTATCGTTACACCAACTTTTACAGATTTTACTTTTTTTATACCGCCGTTTTTTTCGTAATAAATCTTTCTTTTTTACACCTTTCGATTAGAACAACGATGCGCATGGGACATCATTATCCTGCTGCATAGCCTACCTTTCTTCCATCGATTTCACATTCAGTTCATTTATTCCCAACGGAACGTTGTCTTGTCGAACAAGGAGAATAAAACTCGCTAAGGGATTTTCATACTTTGGTATCTCTCTATAGTGTTCTTTTCAGAAAACCAGCGATATGAAATATAAAGCGGGATTTGATACAAAGTTTTTCGCATAAAAGATACGATCGTGTAAAGCCGATGAAAAAAAAATGCTAAATTACGATAACTCTGTGGGAGAGAAAACTTTTATCTCTTGTGAAATAAATGGAATTCTTATTAAAATATAAATTAATTGAAAATAATTAAATGAAAGTGTTTTTTCTAACAACATATTTGTGTTTGTCTGCAATACAGTTTCGCTCCGAAGCGTGATGAAAGGTATTAACAAAATCGGTCAACCGTAATTTTTGCAGTGACAACTTTAATGTGACACGTGCTGAAATGGCTATGACCGGAAAAAAAAATCTCTTGCGCGAAAAATCATCCGCATCTTAGATCTTTTGCGATAGATCAAATAACACGTTGGTTTTTACCTCTCGCTCTGTCGCACGAAAACGAAATTAGTTTTCGAAGAGAAAGAATTCGATGTCATCTCGATCCGCAGCGAATCTCGGTCCTGAAAAAGTCAACGCGACAGACATCGATGGCTGCAGGTGCTTAAAACCGAAAGAAGGAGCGACTGAATTTCTTCTGGAACACTCCGGTCACTTCAAATGCGAGGCGTCCCGAAACTGACAGTGTGAAATAGTCACAAGAGGAGAGCAGTTTCGGAAAAAACACAGCTGTGCGCGGAAACGTGATGGGCCATCGAGCATTGCGTATTCTCGCTGTGCGCCGCGCATGTCCAGGGCGGATTGTAAAAATGCAATGAGACGGCGCTGGAAGCGGCTCTCCGTGTCGCAGCTTTAATTCGATTTCCGTGTTCGAACACTCGGCCGGAAACCCGTAAGCTCGCGGTAAATGAGCCAACTGGGGCGCAATAAAATTTTCAATGACGCTCGACGTGGCTAGACGTACTAAGTCCGGCTTTGAAGAAAAACGATCGTTAAAAGATACAGTAATTAATAACGTGTTGCGGATCTCGTCTCGATATCGCAAAACGAGGAGAAGAGACCACCGTTTTCACCGACGCGATTGCGAGCTCGATATTCCACAGTAAATCTTCGTCGGGATTTCTGAGAACTGCTTGAAAGATTGGAAGCGAGAAATAGGATTAAGGAAAGAGCTCACTAATTGACTCGTTACCCGTGAAATCCTGAGATTTCCCAGAAAAACGACAAAATGGTGATCGTTTGAAGTTTATTTCGCCGATAGTTTCACGACGATATAAGAACAAAGCGTCAGAGATTTGCTTTAATCTATATTGAACTATACTGTAACGTTCGCGTTATGGCGACGGTCTTGTAAGCAACACGATCACTGATATTACAATACTCACGTCTTGTTGACAATTTAATCGAATAATTAAAATATATATTTAAAATATTTATAAAAAATATATATATATACATTTTTTTCATTATATCAATTTAAAGCAAAAATAAAAGTGTATCGCTATTACAGTAGCTACATAATAGCTACATAATAGCCACGTTCATAATACAATTGCTCATAAAAGAGGTAATCGTAATGCGTATAAAAGAACTTTTGTGGACATACATTACCTGCCAATTCAGCGAGCGTCGTTCTATAAATTATTCCGAGAGTCCATTAGCAGATAGGAAGACAATAGTACAGAAGTTTGTTTTTCATCCCTTTAGTTCTCTCTTTTAATCTCTTTCTTTTGGCGACTCAATAGAAACGCCATTACACGCAACGACGACATGCGTGATAAAAGTTGAGAATTCGTCTGCGCGTTCTACATCGAAAAGATTTGGTTTCAAGGTCGGTGTTAAGAGCGGCGAATTGCCGGCAGTTTACTGCCGACAGTTTCTCGCTCAAGTTTTTACGAGGCCGGCCGTATGTCTGGTAACCCTCGGATCTCTCACTCAAATCGTGACTATATTGGGAAACGAAAAAAGATGTGAGAAAAAAAACTGATACACAGAAAATGATACAGTAGACAAGACGTAAAAAATCGGTGTCACATGTAATTCATACGGGAACAAATAACGTAAGCGATATTTTAAGCGGAAATTGAGAAACAGAAAAGTGTTACATAAAATGTAAAGAAAATTGTTCATACAGATATATATATATATATATGTGATGCTACGTGAAATCTGCATAAAAATCAACTCCTACACGAATTTGCCCCTGCATTATTTCTCAATTAATGACAAATTATCGGCGAATACATATTTTTCATTCACGTTATAAATTCTATGCATGTAAAATGAAGTAATTACGCCACTTTTTAAAGACAATGCTATCTCTCTCCATGCGTGGTGTTTTAAAATATTAAAAAACAACAAGTAAAAATACAAAGAGAAAATATATTATGTATATAACAAAATAACAATTACAAATCACATATACTCTCTATAGTTATTTTAATATATTTTCACTACTGTTTTTAAATATCACTCATGTTTACTCTTTGTACACTCTAGTTATTTGAAATAATACAATGAAATAACGAAAAATAAACGTGTTAGCGCGTTTCCGATATTCGCATCGACGAAACGCCACGGTGTACAAGAACGATTCTGCAAAACAACACAATATACGAAGTAAAGAAACATTTTAATTCAGTTATAACAGTCTTTAATATATCTGTAACAATGGATACTCGTGCTCTTTATAATAGTTGGTCTTGAAAACTCTCGTTTATGTGTCGATCGGATGCCTCAGCTTCGCCGAACTGAGATTGTGGAATTGAAATTTTCTCCATAGATTAAATATGTGTGAAAACAGCTGATTAACAAATTTTTTGTCAAGGGATTTCGCGATGTATTGTTAGAAAAAACAAACGCGCAAAAACCATTAGCTATTATCGTTTGAAGCTTGCTTGGATAAATTTTTTCGTGCTACAAAGAACATAGCTTTTGTACAACGTCATTACTCGAGAATTCTCGACTTTAACAGAATCGTTAGCACAATGTGAAGAAATAATCCATTAGCGTTTTTCAAGAACTATCATTTTCTCGGAATTCGAAAATAAATCGTTGAAATGAGATGATATTTTCAAATGTATATAGGTGTGCCAAGATGAGCGGCTGTAACAATATCTGCGCTCATGAAAAAGAAAAGTATTGTGACTTCCCGCGAGATTGAACAGGGAATGTATTTAGTCTCGAAATCATATTATCTCAGTTATCGGAGCTTAAAATTAAATCTTGCTGTTTTACCTTGATTCACGAGGAGGATGAATCGTCCTGTCTTCGCAAACCGTTCAGATCTTTCTATTTATGCTGCACTTTATTTAAAATTCACTCGAACAAGCCGTGGTGTGTAACATCCCGTTTGTGGTTTACCTAATATATACACGGGTGCGCAAACATGTTATTAAGGCCGAAATAATTCAAGGCAAATGATAAATAAATAATTTTACGCGACTTAAATACATACAATGTGCGCAGTTTACTTTATTGCAGTAAAATAACCTTAATGAGCATTTTGTTACAACATGCCAAAGAAATACGTACAAGTTTTTAGATTTTATAGTGGTGTAATAAGTTTAGAAAATGTTTTTGATAAAGTTCAGAATCAGACACGTAATAAAAAAAAACTTACGGGTCACGTTTAGAAGATCATCCATCGAATATCATACTAAAAGTACATTGTCCCAGTACGATGCTTTTTCCTGCGTACTCTCTTTACCGCCTCAAGTATCTGCAGCGGTTTAATGGTCCTCGGTATCGAACAAGGACACCGGAAATTCGTAGATCTACGGTAAGCGAGGCGCCCGTCGCGCTATGAACAACGTTTGCTTTCTCCGCTCTCGCGCTCGTTTCTACCCCCAAAGTGGCTTCTTGATCCGCGTTTCTCCGATTCGAGGAAGCCAGACTGAGAAATTCAATCTAGTGATAGATTCGCGTACATGGCGCTTGCGGGTCAACAACGAGGAGCGAAGGAAATGGAAGAGATCAAGATTGACACAGCGCGCGTCACACAAATAAAATAATTTCATTTTATATATATAAATATATATTTTATACTTTTAAACTATTTCTTGTATATTATACAAAATTTTATATTAAAAATTATATAAAAAAGAGAAAGAAATAAAAATAATGACAATAAAAATAATAAAAATAAAATGTTTATTATTTGTTATTACTTTTTTTTATATGTGTACAAAGCAACATAATAACATTTTTTGTAAAATTATTTAAAAAATGGCTTTTAACGTAAAAAAGAAAAGACAATAAATTTCGTTTAATTGTTTCGATAGGTTTAGGATTAATGTATTGCCAGAATTGAATGGCGCTATCAACGCATTCATATATACGCATCCATATGGACAGATTTATCGCGTAATATTACGCTAAAAGACAGAGTTAGTTCGCGCGCGCGTGTGTGCAAAAAAAAAAAAAAAATGTCTCATGGCACACATCGCAACGGATTGGGACAGCGGTAACGCGTCTGCCGGTCTGAATTTTTATTCGCAACCGGGCATGCATAATCGAGCGTTGCTTGTGAAATGCCACTCTTTCCCTTTCCGCGATCGTGGAAAATCGATAGTCTTTTTACTCGTTCGATCAGAGCTGCCGCGCGGCAACGACTACTGCTTGTATCTCGGACGTGAAGAGAAGCCAAAGCACGAAGGAAAATGCGCAACCATCTCGAAAAGAGAGTTTTTCATTCAACATCTACCGTGACCATAACGCAGCTTCTCGATCTCTGGAACAGTCTTTTTAACCAAGAATATAAATTTAATATAGAAAATGTGTCAGACTTATTGAATACTTTTCCATCCGCAGACATTAAAGATCAAAATGTGAAAAGTTAGTACGTACTTTCTTTAAAGCAAGACATTAATATTTATGAAAAGCGAAATGCATTGAGTTAAAAACATATCGAGAAATACGAGTGCGACTATAATTTATTACAAAGAGAGGTTCAAATTTCTCCATGCACATATCTTTTTCTTTTTTTGTGGAATTTATTCTCAAAGTTGTTCACAACACACCGTAGCTATCGATACGACGACGCATCCTTCTTTATATTTTTAATCTGACGCGAACGTGCAGCGACACGCATAAGCCAATCATCATGGATCGATGGGGATTTCGATCGGTGACAAAGTCGGCAAAAGCGACCGAGTGCGATTTACTGCGAATCCTCAAAGCGTCTCGTGCTTGACCGATTCGCGAATTTCCGGCTCCCTTGTTCGACCCCAAAGATCGTCATATCTTTGCGGATATTGGGACGGATATCGGACGTACAGAGCAACGCGGAGAGATCGTGGCTGCAATATCCGACGAAGGACCGGAGAAATAGAGAGGAAGAACAGAGCGCAATGTATGTGTGAGAGAGAGAAAGAGAGAGAGAGAGAGAGAAAGACAGAGAGAGAGAAAGAGAAGAAGAGAGAGAGAGAGTTTCCTAGCCGCAAATTCAATACTAGTGGGCTTTGTTTCGTCGGTCAGGAGAAATTAGCAGCCACACACAGCGCGATGTGGCGAACTTGTTCGCGGCGAACTTCGGTCTCGCTTAACAAAGTGCGGACTAGTACGGGTCACGACGGATAAGTAGACTAGAGTCCCGGACAACAGGAAGTAGCTGCAGTTGCTGCAACTATCGGGAAGTCTTGGTGTGGCGGAATTCATCCCTCTGTTGCCACTTGAGAAACGCGAGTGACAACGTCGTTATGTCGACGAAGAACGGACGCTCAATCTGATAACTTGTTCCGATCGGTAAACTGCAGAAGACAGAGCGCTATTGCTATTGGTGATTTGTCACTCCGGCAAAGTACTTGCGCGACAATTTGGCGACATTGTAATATTAATCGAATGAGATGCAGCGAAATGCGGCTTTAACTGGCTTTAACAACTGTCTTAGGTTTGAAAAGCAAAGTACTGCTGATACACAAGCAACGGTCTATTCGGACGTAAGAAAGCTTACGTAATTCCATCTGTGAAACTTGGAAAGCGCGAATGGAAGTTCATCAATTAAAGCTGGTTAGTTACAGTAACATGGACTGATAAGCGCGAGTAATGATTTACGACTGCTGTTTCGACCACGGCATCTGTACGAGTATATATTTGTTTATTTTTGTATAAATTTTATCATTAAGATTCGGCAGCTGTGCAACATTGTAAACGAGTGATTCTGCGCGATGTATCGACGGGATCATATCGGATAGAATTATATGCAAAGAGCTTTGAAGACGCACAGGGGTATCATCCATCTTTCAAATGGAACATTTGCCGCACGCCACAGCAGACGAATTAGAAGCCGTGTACCGGCAAACTTCAGGATAGATAACTTCGTTTGCGGCTAAGAGTGGACTCGCGAACACACACCGTTGCTGCTTTCTCGAAGCAACGGTTGCACCAATGTGCGCGCGCGGAGACGTACACATCACGGAATAACTCTCGGAATAACTTCATTTAAAGTTTCAGTCGAGACACATACGTGTGTGCGAGAAGATGTTTCGAATAAAGAGTCCGGTTTTTTCCCCCCTTAAACGTGTAAAACTATCCGTAATTCGATGTGATTAATCCAGGAGAAAGTTTTGGACAGTCTTGAGAAATAATAGTACAGGTATGGAAGATAATGAAAGTTTTTGTTGATAAAGAAGCGAAACGATTCTTTTTATTTTCGCGTGTTCTTGAAAGAAAGAAATTACAAATAAAGATCGATGAAGTCACACTCCATGGAGAAAACATCGAGATAATTGCATTCCTGATGAAATTTTAACAACGGTAAATTGAATGTAAATTAAAGCTTTGCTAAGTTCTCAATTGCAATGCGCGTATTTATTGCGAGTCGGAATGAATATATCGGTGCGGCGAAAATATACATATAATGCGGCAAAAGTTATTGTGATTCTTTTAATCAAACATCTATATTTTAAAATTCATACGCAACTTGTTTCACGCGTGACTTGTATTCTTCTTTTATGTCACCGGCATTCTGCAGGTGCGATATAACGCGTTCAACATTGCGCCAACAATACGAGCGTTATCTTACGCGTGTCGAGGTAGCTGACATTATTTGAGGCGGGATAAACTACCTTACAAGAATCAACGTTGACAGAAAATTAAATCGCGTCGGAATAAAAATGTAAATCTGGGCCACACAATGTCGTTAAGAAATTCAATTCTCACGCTCAGTTCTCAACTTTGTCACGAGAACTTGTTGCTCGCGCTCGTCACTTATAATTAATTATTTCCGCAGCGTATAAATATGAAATTTGATAGTGTTCCTAAACAATTAATTTATGGTTAAATTAAACACGATTGTTAGTGTAGCAATTAAGAATATATAATTAAATGTGTTGTTAACATGTGCATTGTGTTCACATGCTTCTCATATATGCGACATTAATTAAATTTAATACATATATATATATTTATTTATAGCTTTTCAGAGTACTAAATGCAATTTACTATCCTATTAAATAGTCATTTACGAAATAATTAAATAACTAACTAGTTAACAAAAAAAGTGTGTTTCTTGTATTTTTGTCAAGTAAAAATATAAGTAACTATTCACAAGATATTTATTACATGTGTATATTTAATACATGTGAGTAAGATGAGAGTTCGTTTTTATTTTAACGATTCTCTGATAACAGTCGAAAATGTGAGTTACATTCATCACGTATACATAGCGCACTACCAGAGGAGAATCTTCTTTTATGTATTTTACGAATGAAAAGTTTCAGAAAGGCTATCAGATTTATTCAAGAAAAAAGAAGCCGGAACTCTTATGTGTTTCCTGGTTATTACGTCGATTTTTCTTACTTGGAAATTTCATGTCGATTATATATAGGAGTTACTTTGAAGCATTTTTTCTTGCTCGAATAAATTCTCGTGTTATAATTAAAAACAATCTATTATACATATACATACTTTAAAAAATAAGATATTTTGCCTATAAAACAGATTTACCGATAAATTCGCACGATCTTTTGATCGACATCATACATATATATTAATGTATGTAAATTTATTTATTTTCAATAATAATGAATAATTTTCGAGAATTTAACGATTATTTTTCGCGCTTGATTAACTCTTTCCGTTTTGCAAAAAGTTTTTGAAAACTTCACTTCAGAATTTCGCGCATGCTTGCAAAATTCGCATAGTTACGGCCAAATAGAGATGAGAAAGTTACTTCTACAACTTTGCGACGAAAGATGAAAGATGGAATTGGGGATAACTCTCGATGTGCTATTTATTTTTATATACGAGATTGGGAGATTTTCAGTCAAGATATCGATACTCGCGCTTCAGTGATTAAGTAGAAATCGATATGCGATATATATCGACATGCGATATATATATCGATATGCGATATTATGATGTTTGCATAGACAAATCTTATTCCTGCTCAAAATTCTACTTAGTATAGTATATTGCGTATATTAACTTTTCTGTACGCGAAGATGCGCTTTTTAAAACTGTTTTAAAAGATTTTTTCATTACGAAAGAATTTTTACGCAAACATTGTTTCATATCTCGTATCGTATATTTGATCTCAGATAATTAAGCTGCTATTTTTCAACCGCTACTCAAATATCACATAAAGCGTTTATTCAGTGGATCTTTTGATGTGCATATTTATTCAGCGGCGTTTACAAAGTGAACTTCTATCCATTGTTGGGCACGAATTAATAAATTAGTCCGGAAATGTGCGGCTAAAGTGGATGTATTAGAATATGGAGAATATTCTCTCTCGACTGTGCGAGTACCTGGATACGCACGAACCGACTAACGGCGCGATCGCAGGTGTAAATGGCGGAGCACATTGAAAATCGGATTATTAAGTTCTCCCTCTCGCGCTCGCGTATTAAGTTAGCGCGACTTCAGAAAGTCATCCCGTGCGGATAAGAGAAGCGAGCGAAAAAGCAATGAAGACTGCGCGAAACAAAAGGATAACCGGTGCAATCCGTTGCTGGTAGTAACGCTAACTGAAACTTCGTGTCGCGCGAGAATGGAGACGCAGAATGCACACGATTTCAAGTCTGACGGAATACGTAATGCCGTTGTGCGCGCGATAAGATTCCACCGTCTGTTACAAACGTGAATATTCCAGCAGTAATTCGAGACGGCCACGCCGACTAAATCGTAACTATAATTCATTCTCGTCTGAATTTTAACGTCAAGCTTTTAAGAATGCATTAACGGTATAGTCATTTATCACAAAAACAATCCGAGAGACATTACATCTGAATAAATGAGAAAAATTTTCGAGAAATGTATTTTTATTTGACTTAAAATAGAAAAAATAAATAAATAAATAAACGCGTGTGGTATGCGCGCCGCGTATTCAATGAACGTACAGATTTACATATTCTATGCGAAACGAGAGGGACCGGCCATGTAGTATCAGCATAGCAGGTGTAGATTTGAACTGTGCTTCTATATACACACGTACGTGCAGATGCATCTGAATTTATTATGCGGTTACATACAATTTTGCTCCGTGCTTCGACACACATATATGCACGCATTTTTCTATCGTGATGTTACATTGCGATTCTGGATGACGCGAACGTTGAGTTTACTACTGTATACCTACACGTCGGAAATCGATGATCGAAGACTCGCTATCGTAAAACACACGCAGTATGTTTTATCAATGAAGTTTCAACGCAAGAACATTCCAAAGTGTTTTAATGAACAGAAGAGTTACAAATGTGATAAGCAGAGTTAACAATGTGATAACAATCTTTAAAATTAATTACGGTAAATCAAGCTAAAAGCAATTAGTATTCTATTAACAGCCTAGAATATTGGTTGTTAATAGAATACTAATTGCAAAATTAGCAAAATCAATTTGATGACATTTTGTTTGTTGAAAAACGTTTTTGTTAATTTTAAACAAATTTAATAATGCCTAAGAAATTAATTTAATTTTGCAGCTTGCTTTGGTTGTGAAAATTTTTTAAGGAAAAACTGGTTAAAGCTTGTTTGTAGGAAAAATCTGTTTCTCTAAAGTAAATGGTCTCGGAAAAAGGATATCCTTTATTTTCCGACCATTTTAGAAACTTTAGAAAGCGCAATGACTACGAAAACCGGCTAAAATGTTTGTAGCGTACATATTCAAATGATTTTTGCCAAATCGTTTAAAATGGAAATTCTCGTACCAATTTAATTGATGCGCAGTGCGATTACGTATTCCGAAAAAAAATTAAAACCGAAATAGATGAAATTATAAGAAGATGCTGTGTGCAAAGTTGCTAAAACTTTAAATGAATTTTGTATCGCGGAGAACGTAACTGAAATGAAATGCGAAGAGACGCGTGGGTATCTTTTTGTGCAAATTTAAAGAGTCTTGAGGTTTCATCAATGTTTTATCTTTAAGCGTTGAAGGCTACATTCTATTTAGCTCTTTAAACTCTTCCTTCGTATCTCACACCGATATTGAATATTAATCAATCTTCTTGTAACGAAAACTTCTTTCTGTTCTGTTTATTTCTATTTATACTCTGTTCCATGAAAACACATGTGTTTAATAGTCTGAAAAAGAACTACTTGTTTTAGTAAAATAATTTATTTTTCTTAGTAAGATAATTTATTCGATAAAAGAAGTAAAATTTTGACACTCACAAGTAGTAGTTCATAAACTTTAGAAACGCTACACATATACGCGACATAAACATATATATTTCAGGCAATAAAACAAAAATATAACCACGAGAAATGAGATAAGTCGTGCCAAATTACCGCAACATGATGAAGATATAACACGTACGTTTTTGTTTTTTGTTTTTTTTTGCTCAGAAACACAAGCTACACTGATAAACCTGCCAAGGAGTTTCTTATCTGTATTTAATTACATCAATAAAATATATGACACAGAAAATTATTCTTTTGAGAAGGAAGAAAAAAAGAAAGAGTAATACTTATTAATACGGTTCCCTGTAAATAGTTACTTTTTTATCTCGCGGTCAAGGTCAGAGATTCTTTGTCCCACACCTATAAATCATGTTCTCATAATTCTCTCAGAAGCATTTATTATCAGTGCGTGTTTCTTGATTTATATAAAATACGATCACGAAAAGAAAACTATCAAAACGAGATCAAAAGGGAATTGTGCAAAATTTATTAAAATCCACAATTGTCTCAAACATAAAACTTATACTTAAAGGTTTTTTCTCTAACTATTCCTGATCTATAGAATTAGTTCTTTATCTTAACTCTAAAAGTATTCAAACTTCCTGCCTTCTCAGATGCTTGCAAAATTTGATTACAAACGACGATAAAATCGAAAGTCATTCAATACTACCAACAGAAGTCGTGCCAAATTACCGCAATAGAAAGAAACAAGTCACATATTCCCGTAAATATCACGCGATGCCATTACGGAATTCACTGTTTACAACGGCGCACGAATTGCGAATCATCGTAATACTGATTTAGCTGGAATCCTCGGTGAACTACTCATCAGTAGGTTGTGCCTAGCACGATAACTCGCATATTACCAAAGACAGGAAAAGTCGGTTAGTTGGATTGACTGCTGCAAAACTTCCTTGATATTTTATTCATAGGCAAACTTGTGTCATAAAAGCAATCCCTCGTGTGTGCCCGTTCCTCGCTCTGCCCTCATGTCGCATTTTTCTATTTTTCACCGTTCTATTAACTGTGACTTAATTTATGAGAAGTGAAACACGTGAGTATATGCGAGATAAATTGCCCATTAAAAGTCTTCAGTTATTACGCTCACTATACGTTATACTATTCGTTACGAAGTTACATGCGCTCACATTTGATATTAAAATGAAACATTTTTGGCTTAAAAAAATCGATTCGCTCATATAAAAAAAAAATATTATTATCTTAGAAAATGTGTTCTTTGTGCGTGTGTTTCCCAAATTTTTTCTTTCTGTAAAGATACAACAGTACGAATGATAAATCAAGTGTAATAGAAATAAATAACGCTATTTGCAGCTCAAGAGATTTGGGACACGTATCCGAATACATGACAAAATATGACCGCGTTAGTAAGAACCGCAAACTAAATTATCCGGACCATAAATGTACCGAAAGATCATGATATCCGTCTGCGCGCGGCTTATGCGAAACAGGCGACCGCGAATCAGTGACGCATCACATTGACCCATTCGCGTCAGCCAGCTATATAAAATATCAGCCAGCGTCGGAACTTTCGACGAGCTTGAACCACCACGAGCGATTGAACAGAGAGCTATCTATCACATGCGGATTTTATATATGCGTTATATATTAAAATGTGACGTACTTCGATAATATACGGTACACGTGAGGCGTTTAATAAGTATCTAAAATAACGAATAAATAGTAACGGTAGTATTACATTGTTGTTGACAAGTTTCATCCTTCAGGAGAACAAATGTCAAACGCTGGCATTGTCGCGCGTAATGTGACAGATCGCCGAAATATCGCTCTATCATTTGACAATGCTCACGCTTCAACTGTTGCGATGACCAAAATTTACGAGTTGAACTTCGAATTGCTGTCTCATTCGCCTTATGTACATAATCAACACATTTATAAGAAAGAAATAAGAAGCTAATTTTATTTCTCGAAAATAAAAAGCTACTTCTAGAGAGAAAAAAAGAGAGAAACAAGTTTATTTAATATTTAATATTTATGTAGCACGGAAACTACAAAATATTTTATGTAACGTAATGCTGCACTGTTTTATTAAAGAGAAAAGATTTTTTAAATAAGTGATTACGTTAGATGGATGACGTAATTAGTAGTCATTAAATTTCAACATTTTCAGAGAGCGATGTAAAAGTGAAGAGTAGTTTCCATTTTCCAAGAAGGATCTGCCGAAGTAGGTCGAGCCGTATATAAATTTAAGCGATCGCAATTCCTAATGGAATTTGAGTAAAGCAGCTAATAATTTTGTATAATACAATTGTCGCAACATTTGCTTCTGAACAATAGCTATGCAAATATTTGGTCCACTTGATGAGATTACGGGGAAGCGATCGTAAGCGTTCGTGATGGTACAGATCTCTTTACACAGAAGTTTCTAAACATTTAAACAATAGAATTGAATACGCTTGATATAACAAATACGATAATATCAAGGCTAATGCAATATGAACTGAGATAATTTCATATTGCGATAAATTTAGAATAAACCTATCTTTC
This sequence comes from Pseudomyrmex cubaensis, assembly GCA_014825685.1. NCBI lineage: Eukaryota > Metazoa > Arthropoda > Insecta > Hymenoptera > Formicidae > Pseudomyrmex > Pseudomyrmex cubaensis. The sequence continues at coordinate 11,510 of QVOA01012044.1, read as the reverse complement.
AATTATAAGCACGAAGAAGATCGCGCGTAAACCTCCCTATTTTTTCACCGACAAGGGCGAAGTCCAGGTAGCGGTAGCTTCACTGCCGATGCAGAATTAACAGCATACATACGGGGATGCGCAGGCAGCTGCGTGTGACGCGTGATTGATCGAGAATGTGTCAACTTCACGTTACAGTACGACGCGTCAACACCTCGGCCCTACTATTACGAGCCCGACATAATAGAATTATAGCCGACATCCGAGCGAGAGGACGATGCTGAAGCAATCGTGCAAGCCGACAATCGCGAGAGGAGTCCCGTTTTAAGGAAGTTTAACGATCCCGATTTGCCACAATGATTCATCAACGTGGCAAATGACTAGACGCGCTACAATTCACTGACGACGAACAAATATCCATTCTCGTAGATTTGAGGGAAAGAGAGTTTGCCTCGTTCTTAGGAAAACAGCACTACGAAGATAAATGAGCCAAGCTGAAGGAATTAATCAGCAATCTGACAAACAGATCTTACATTCTTCTTCTTATTCTTCCTCCTTCTCACGTGTCATACACGCGCGAGACACAAACAAGAAAAAGCTTTTTTTTTTTTGCGGAATTATATCTGAATATTTTTCTATTTTAGTTTTATAAATGTATACATTCTACTTCGCGCTCTCTCATTTACATGTATTCGATATTCTATTAAATTATTTTAAACGCTTTACTTGTGGGAGTCAAAAAATATATGTAGATATACACGCGATACGTTACACGGAACACGGTATTGAGTCGACAGTCATATCCAACGCAAGCTCCGCTCGACCTCACGTCTCTCTCGTTTTCCAACCACCGGCGGAAGTTCGGAATTCTTCGAATCGCATTCAAGGTAGAAGTTTATCAGAGCGATTCGATATGGGATTTACGTGAGTGCGCAATGATGATACGCCTATACCGTAGATATTCGCGATCTGATCGTCATTTATCACACGAGGGAGAAGGGCGAGGGGGCCATCCCAGAACGATCTGGAGCGCTGCGGCGCGCGAGTTGCATCGGAGTTTCGAGCTCGCGGATGCACCTGAGCGCGCGCGCCGCATTAACCTGGCTCCGCTCCGTTAAATGCCTCACCGCATCGCAATTGTGATTGTGTGCCGGTGAACGTGGCATACCGTAGTCCGGGGTGCCTAACGATTCATGCACCTCGCGAATTAGTGAACGCAGTCGAGTGGCCGGCGAAGATACGCACGCGCTCGTTTGCGCGTCCAGCGCGAAATTAGAATTTCCGGATTTCAGCGTCTGATGGTTGTCCGGCGTGTTGCCTCTGGCGCGACGCCCGCTCTTTTTAACCTCGTTCCGCTGGCAAAACTAATTTTCGACGAGAGCCGCCCGTGTTACGCGAGCCCAATGAACTTGCGCGCACAAATTGGAAAAAGGAATGAACATAACACGATTCGCGAATACTTGATTCTCGCGACGCACGCAAGTAACTATAAGAACCAATTTGAGCTAAATGCGTTTTATATGCGTGACACGTAGTGCGCGGTCGGTTTTATTTTGCGACATAATAAGTACATACTTATACGTAAGGCTTGTTTTATAAATTAAGAGAGAGAGAGAGAGAGAAAAAAAATATGCAGCGATATATAAATACAATATAAAAAAATTTACATAAAACGTACGTAGAAATACATTTATTATAAATTTATTCAATTTATTGTGTTATGTATACTTTATATACACACACTCTCTCTCTTTTTCTCTTTTATTGCTGAGAATAAAAATATAATAACGAGCAATTTAAATTGCAATTTCCCAACAAATTTTCCGAGGAAGAAATCTGGTCTGCGCTATATATAGTTAGAATATAAACTTGTTACTTTTGCAAAAAGTGTTTTCCTTGAGGAAACTTGGATATCCGGGACCGATCCTATCAGCGCGCGATATACTCGTTTACGTGTGATAAAGCAGCGTCTTGCGGCCACCCTTATTGAAGGATATACGGCAATAGAGAGATTATGAACGACTACTCTCTCTCTCTCTCTCTCTCTCACGCACAATATATACTCGTTTTGTATGTATGGAAGCAAGTGCGCGTTACCGAGCGATAAAGCACAAACGTTTGTGAATAGCTACGTGGTTATTGAAAAATTCTGTGGCAACGACAATCCCCATCCATATAAATCGTTTCCTACAAATTCTTATAAAAAAAAATCATTCGGTTTTCACTCGATACGCTCTTGGCATTTTTATCGATGTATTTATTTTTACACCGGTACAATTATAATAAATATAATAATGTGCGCACACATGCGACAAATGCCTATCGTTATTTATTACACGTTATTAAGTACAATCAACGTGAAATATATAATATCCGTCATCGCTCATTGAAAATGCGGGTATGTCGCTGTCATTATAAAGTGAGAAGAAAATTGCGTATCGATCGGCGTCTCATTTCCCTTCTCTCTTCCGCTATTAGCACCCTTCGATATATTAACCAGTTAATGTGATTTACATCATCGCCGTTCTCTCGTTAGCGTAATCATTTCTTCTCAAGGCTCGCTCTTGTCGATCTCATTGCGCGTTAATCAATTGTCGTCATCGCGTTAATAAGAGATAAATTATTTTCACGTAAGTGTGCGAGAAAAAGTATCAATGAATGAAATAAAAACAAGTAAACTTATTGTTTGTTCGTCTTTGCTGTTATATATATAAACTTAAGCTGAGTAAATCAAGAATTGATCCGCCGAGTAATTGACAAAACGTAACACGTATAACATACATGAGTTACGTAAGTTTGTTTTAATATTTGCGCGTATTCGTTACAACTATCCCCGCATCACCCAAATCAATAATTATTGTAGTTTCACATTCGTCAGATGTAGACACATAAAAAAAGAAAAAACTTATTCTTACTTAATAGTGATCGAACTGTGCCGAATTTTTTATACGATGATATCTTTCGCAACCTAAGCGTTTCAATTATCGTTCGATCGTCTTTAAGAAATAATTCAAGAAGCAAGCTTTCCGTACCGTCGAGATCGCAGTCGAGTTCCACAGAACCGTAGTTCACATCGGCGGAAGTTTGATGACTTATCGTTAATTTCCCTAGAGAGCTGCACCCTGACCAAATTCCTTATCAATTTCTCTTGGCCCACCCACAGCTCGCAGAAAGGCAAGCGTTGTGGAATCGCGTTTGCTGACATTTATTTATTATTGACCCGAAAACCCGATTTATTCTAGAGTCGTATCACGTATCTACAATTATTCTGAATATTTTTGAGTTTGTTTGCATGCACAGAAATAAATTCTTAGCATTCTTTACGACACCTTTAATATCAAATAGAATCGAATTTACATTCCTTATTATTACCCAGATTTGCACAACAAATAAAATAAACACTCCCGGCTCGGAGGCTTATTCCGTTTCATTCTCTCTCGGAAAGTCTAATTAAAAATAATCCTCAGGATCTGCATTAGCAAGCTTTGTAATTAAACCCCAATTCCTACACCTGTTAATGAAATGTCGCGTCCCAATATAACTTAAAGCGATTGTTATTTAAAGCAATTCCACGGAGATCCGTTTTGATTGCTGTTTCCCTTTATTGGCATTCAAAACTGTATAGCCTCGCTCACTTTTTACACACACGGCGTGTTGGATAAAATCGGAGAGAGATTAATGAAAAATATAAAAAGTATAATAGTTTCTCTGTATTATATAGTTTGCATCTAAAACTTTTGCGTTACAACAACGTCGATTCCTCTCGCAATCTTCTTACGAGATCAATGCATTTCTCTAGATCAACTCATTGATGTGTTTGAAAAATGCTCAACATATATATAGGTAGGTAAATGGAAATCTTACAAAGCCTTTCATCTTGGTGCAAAGTTAACGACAACGACCAGTAAATTTCTCTCCTGCGCACTTTAATGCGGCGCAACAGGGTCGACGGCGCGTAGCCGTAAATCGCAATCAGTTTAATGCGGCTTGCATGTTGCAGTTACGAAACGAGTCCGCAAAGTGCAGCGGCGCAGCTCAGCTCGGCTCAGCGCAGCGCGACGTGACGCGAGTGTGCTCCGGCAAAAATAGTACTACAATAAGGGCACCGCGGCCGCAAAAAAGGACAGCAAAGGGCGAACGAGAGAGAAAGAGAAAAAAGAAAATGGACGCGCGCGAGAAAGAAGAGAATTGGACGCGCCGATCGATTAGCTTCGCTTCTGGTCGCTGAAGTTCCTCGTAAACGCAATTATGACTTTATTTCCCTCTCTTCTCTCTCTCTCCTCTCTCTTTTTCTCTCTTACTCCGCCTCGTTTCTCTTTTTCTTCTTTTCCTTTTCTTAACTCAGCTTGTAACACATCTTTTTCCGTTCGTCTTCACTCTCTCGTTGCTTTTTCTCCTTTCTTCTATCAAGAGTCATAACAAGGCATTCTTGGCTTTCACAGTATTCGCCCTATTTTTACTCGCCATTTCCTTCTCATTATTTTCTTTCTCTTTCTCTGCTATCTGAACTGCGTATTTCCTGTTCGTGCACGGATTTCTTGCGAGCTTTCTGTCTCATTCCCCCTTTCGTCTGCTACGTTCCGATCATTCTCCGACCGAGAAATTCTGCCGGCAATTATTTTAGTCACGTTAATGGCACGGAAATTGAAATAAGGTTTTTTTTTTTGTTTTTTGTTCCCCAGCTCTCACTCTCTTTTTCTTTCTTATTTTTTTTTATCGCGCGAAAATAATCGCGTCTTTATTAAAATTTTAGGAGATTTTAAAAACGGAACACGCTTTTTTTTATTCTTTCTTCCATATGTATATCACAAAAACGCAACAAGTCAAAGTCGCGGAGATATTTCTATCATGTTTGCAAAAAGTTAGCTTAACATTTCATACCACGGCACGTCCATTTTGATCACACCGTTGTACCAACGTGGATATGAATCCGTCAGCAAATCCACTTTAACTTTCGTATTCACCGTTCGCGAGCAAACTTGCCGTACGGTACGTATGGAATCGTTATTCATTTGTTATTCAGAGGATTCGTTCGTGGGCCGAATTGCAATCATTATGACCCCTCTTATATGTCCGCGCACGAATCGGTATCGCCGATTACACGTGAAATCGGAACCGGAGATCTCCGGTACTTAATCTCTCTCTTCTACCGAGAAACTTTAATTGCGTCCGCAGTTTAAATTGCCATTAGCGTAAGTGATCTGTTTAAAAATGCGCACACATCGCCCTCGCCATCTTTCCGCGCGTCCTTTCCGCCGTCCGTCGGTGACTGTTCCCATCCCCTTTGTTGAAATGGACATTGTTATTCAGTTCACGTGACGATAATGGAGTTTTCAGTCGCGAGTTGCCGCTCGCCTTAAACTCTCTCCAAGCTCGTATTTTTCGCGCCGCCTAACCAAGACCATAGTAACTCGCTCCTCTCAGAACGCGGGCACCTATTTTTCCCGGCTTTCAAGGTCCCTTCGCAAATCACGCTTACAGATGCTCTTTTTCGCTCCCCACGTCGTGTGGGAGAGAGAGTGGGAAGCAAAAAGGACCCCAATGATACGAAATTATACCTTTTCGAAAAATTACAGTCAGGGAGTACGAAAATTGTGACACGTTTCGTTTGTACAGAAGCTAGGTGAGACTTGCACTTTGCTTTTAGTGAAACGCTTCGAGTACTTACGGCATTTCTTTCTGGAGAAGAGACATTAAATCGTAAGAAATTATTAATTTTAGACTAATTTAAATGTTTATCTAATCTAATTGCATATAAACTAAGACTTTTTAAAATAATCTGTTGCAATATTGCAAGTTCTTGGTTTTTTAAAAACCTCTAGATTCGTTCATAATCTAAACCCTTTAGTTTGAGTAATCCCTCTTGTCCCACCTTTCCAGTAACGATTTTTTCTGATTCACGATCAAGAATATATTCCTATCTGATCTAACGTTAAGCCGATTCTCTCTGTATTTATCTACGATAAAAAGGTGATTTGATTTGTCCGATCAAATTTGGATATCCAATATTTTGATTATCCACTCTTTTCTCCATTCTTCTCTTAATTACAGAGATTACTTAAATTCTACACAATAATTTTTGCCTGACAGTTCTTATGCGTATCCTAGTTTGTTATCTGTGAATAATGATGCTATGAATGATATTGATCTAAAGAAATACACACACACATCGCGTTGTGTAATTAGCAATAAAAAACACTAATAGCAATGAAAAATGTAAGTAAAAATTCGCATACTTCGGTTTTCCTTTTTCTCGTCTATTTTGTAATCAGTCATTCTACTGACAGTAAACTACGCGAAAGCACTTAAGTTCATATAGATCGATAAAATAATCTGTCATCCTGCGCTTCGCTGATAACTCTTGCTTTTAAAGCACAGTGTATGTATGTGTGTGTGTAGCATATATTGCACACACTTATATATGTTACACATAATACTTCCGCTCATACATCGAGATCTTTTTTTTTTTTATTCTTGTTTGTCGTATTTATTTTGCTGATAGTTTAATACTCGAAAAATTCGTATATTTATCTAAGTTATATATATATGTTCTAATTACTTTACACTTTTAATAAATTAATAACCTATTTCGTTAAAATAAATTATATCATTATTTTTTGCAATACTATTTATGTAAATTATTAATAGTTTTAATGAACAACGTATATATTACATTGAATATAAATATTGAAAACAAAAGTAAGACATAAAAACATGCATCGATTTCTGACTGGTTTACAATTATATGTACTTAACGATCTGGCGTTATATAATTACTGATGGTTAGTAAAATATATAAAGAGTGCGAACGCAGAGATGGCGATCCATCAAGAATGTTTCCACTTTAGGCATCCGCACCGGATCGTGTCGGCGGAAGACTGTCAGATCCTCTCTCTCATCGAACCAGCTTTTGCGTCTTATGGAAGAGAGAGAGAGAGTAGAGTAGAACAGGGATTTATTTCATATCCTAAGACGTAAGCTCTCCCAGAACACATAACGTAAGAAACCAGATAAAAAATAAGATGGATAGCGGTATAGTATAACCGTAAAAAAAAAAGAAAAGAGAAGAAAGGAGGAAGAAGAATCAAAAAGAGGAAACTAAATTTATTATTATTATTATAAAAGAAGAAAACACAATTAGAAAGAAAGAGCGCAGTGAGAAAATTCCGAAAGAGAGACGCGAAATAATGCGGTCGATGGAAAAGTTCCGTGCATTCGTGTATACGCGTGTCTTAATAGCGCGCGCGAGATCCCCGATTTGCATGAAATTATGCCGACACGGTGCCAACTCTCGTTATCAAATTACCCGACATTTCGCGTACGCTACTATCTCCACTGGATGGCCATCCAGTCGCGCAGCGACTTGCGAATCTCCGCGAATACTCGCCGCGCGTGTTGGTTAAGATTAGATTTGACGTAAGTCTCTCTTTCTCTCTCGGAAGAGTCGGCGCGGAAGAAGTTTCACGCTCGCCAGAAATCGATACGACGGAAACTGTGTTTTACGGCGACTCTCCTGCCTCCGAGCGAAACGACAAAGGAGGTTTAATGGTGCAGACGATGAGTTTGTCATTAAAGGATTAATAAAACGCGCGCGGCTATTATGTCGTGAGAAATGTTGTGGTTTATTTTTACACAGTAGTGATAAATCCCGGTTTAAAATTCTGCTCGCATTGTCAGGTGCAATAATATAGATCGATCACCGAGCTATAATTGAAAAAACAAATGCGTAAATTCAAATGCGCACGTTCTCTCGCGTTGAGTTTACAAAAATAAATCGAGAATATCTATAATAAAATTGACGCCAAGAGAAAATCAAAAAGACTAAAACTATTATTAAAACTTATGGTTTCGCTCGGGCGGAAAACACGTCGTGCGATATTTCTCGCTGATATATACTCCCCCACATTTCAAATATCGAGAGCGATATGTAATGTGACGTATAATCAATGAGAGAGCAATGTTAAAAGCCGACAGGTATTAACAATCGAAACTGCTGACGAGATAAAAAATGAACGCGCTTATACGTCGAGGGGGAGAGAAATTGTAGGTCGAAGTTGTACAAGAGATGCGAGGAGATTGCGAAAAGCTCTTTCGTATTCGTGAAAAAAAAAACCCATTTTATAGGGGAGTAAAAAGGGAAAAATAACTGCTAATGCCAGAGAGTTTATCTTTTAGCGCAAGAGAGGGCGATTGTAACGAAGTGAGAGGGATAAAATCAATTCAGATGTTAGAAAAATCTCAGTACGAAACGACGCGACTTTTCAGCGTTTGTACGGATCGCTGCTCCAAACAAGAGTCCCCTGGTTCAAACGCGGGCGAAAAATCCGCCGTGCCTCGAAACTTCTCGAGTGCTTAGAATATTCATCAACTCCATGTGACTTTCAGCATCACGTGGTTTTTGGCGTTATTAGCCGATCCGCAAGCGCGCCGACGCGCTACCCTCTGTCATGTGGTGCAGCCGATATCTTACAACGTATTGTGCGGACGCTACAAATACATTTGAACGAGATATGAGTTTCCCGGTTATAAACCGACTGACCGGCGAGAGAGCAAACTCGGCGAAAGTATCCGACGGGAATCATTGAAGTGGCAGTAGGAGAAGATGTCACCGCGAGAGAACACGGCGAAAGAGGTCGCGAGTAATTTATGATTCCTGACGCGCGGCGACGACAGCGGAGAAAAGTTTCGTCGCCATCTCCTTGCCAGTTTCCTCCGCACTTTGCCACGTGGCGATGATACAAACCCCCGCCGCTCGTAAAAACGATTTTCCCGTCGTCTCTCAGACGGCGGAGCAAGTTGGTTCGCGTCCGTTTTCCCGGCTAATATCTCGCAAAAAAACGTCTTCGAAACCACGGAAAATTATGACGTTCCGCTCGCAAGAAGTTTCGCGATTTTCTTCGTCGGCGCGCGTATAATAATCGGAGTTGCCGCGCGTAATCGTCGTTCCGCGGTGTCTTATGATAGATGAAATTACTCGCAGGGGTGCCTTTATACTTTCGCGGTACGGTGAACTCTTCGAAAGTCTTTTTCATGTAACGACGAGGCAGCCGGCGGAAAACTTGCTCCGATAACGGATTGTTCTTTTTTTTGCACGCCATCGCGGAAGTGTAAAAGTAAAACGAGAATTTCACACTAGTAGTTTTATCCAATAATGCATAGACTTTAGCCTAGAATTTCATCTGGAATTTAGTTAAATGCACGCCTGTCTAACGCCATACAAAACGCTATTTTCGTATTGAGCAAATTAAAGGCAGATTCGGGACACATTTGCAGCATTTAGCTGTAAACGTAGCGTTAAATAGAGAGAGAGAGAGAGAGAGAGAGAAGTACAGATTCGTACGATGTGGTTCGTTGCGTTAGAACGTCGTTAAAATCAAATATTTGATTACAGTGGCGAAATTCTCGAAAATCGACAGTGGTATAACGATAACGAAATGATTTCGAGTTTGAATTGTAACGCGGAAAAGAGAGTGTTAATGAATAATTGAACATATCTGGATGCCAAATCGCGATGCATATACATGAGTATATATATATATGTATGTATAGACCGTGTTGTCGAGCTTCCGCATCTTGGCTCATCCTCCCTTGCTCATCCCCCGAGAGATAAGATGCGCAATAGATCAGTGTCAGTTACATCATTTTATTCACTTTTTCATTCCACGTTTATAAATTTTCTCATATATATATATTTTTAGACGTTAACGCAATATCTTTTTTTCATAAGTGTAGAGAGATATATAGGTTTTTTATTTTTGTGGATAAGGTACTTTATTCCGTTACCTTTTTTTTTTTTTTTTTATATTCTTTCTGTAGTTTCAATAGGAATTCGAGCTTTCACTCGTCATGTTCTTCTCGTGTGTCCCTTCGAACCGGCTTCAAATATCGTCCGATTTTTATGGACACTTATCTTTCGTTCAATTGTCCGCGATGCTTCAGCCCCGCTATACTCCTTCGACGACAACAGATACCGGGGATATAGTGGGATTCCGCCGCTATCTAAACCGTCTTTTTCCGATCTCTCTTTTCGTCGCCGTTATTTTACGCCATTACTCGCGTCTCTCTTTGTGCGGCGCTGCGCAGCACATTAGCTTCTGCGTATCTTGTATTACGTTCGTTTTTGTGAAACTAATCTGTCAGACTAGCTGCGCGTTTCTTTCATTTACAATGTGGGAGCCCGCAGGGCGTTTTAAATTCTGAGGCAACATCGTTGCTCGCTTTGTGCGCAGTCGAACAACGGCACATGGCGAAAATTGGTAACGCGATACTGCGCGTATGCATTCAAATGATGATGTAGCGGAAATGATAATGTAATGCGATCGAGCGCGTCACTCGTCATTCTACTTCTTCGTCGAAAAAAGATACGTCACGTGAGAAACTCGTGTGTTGCGTCTCTCTTGCTTATTGAAAATTTTAAGTATAACAATATTTTGTGTCACTATTGGCACAAATCAATTTATTTTTTGCTGTTCGAAACGCAGTTCCGCAACGTTGACGCGCGTAATAAGTTTTATTTAATTAACGCAATTTTGATAAATTTGTTACAATGGAACATTGCGAATATTCGTTAGTTCGCCATTTTTTAAAGTTGGGTGAAGCGCCATACTCTTCAGCCGTTTTAATGACGCATGGACCAGTTGTCATGATTTACCCTGAGAGACACAATTTACTCTCATTCCAATAATAAAAAAACTTTAACATTCTTTCTCTCGTTATTTTTGAACTCAAAATTTGCGAAACAAACTCCCGTGTATTTAAAACAGCATTTTACGACTTGTCGGCAATATAGCTTATTTATTAGCGATCTTCAACGGTTATTAGTCGCGCTTATAATCCCGTCTTTAAAACGGCGAGCCGTTTTCCAGATGATCGACGAGCCAGCGAAAATGACTGCGGTCCTTAATGGATTTCCTATAAGTCACACCAGGCTAGAAGCTCAGGTCGCGCGGTCGCGCAGATATCTTCCCTGCAAGATCTAGAGACTACTTCGTTGAGCTCTCTCACGAGATAGCCGAAGAAGTTTTAAGCCACGCGGGCCGAAAGTTTAAATTGTCGTACGCTTGGGGAAAAGTTGCCGCAGCCGATATCATTCCACGCATGGTGTTACATAGCCGGAATACGATAATGCAGCGCGAAAAGTCGCGTTCCGCTTCGCTAGGCTAGGTTGGATCAACGAAGCTCTTTCTCTCTCTCTCTCTCTCTGTCTCTCTTTCGACACCTAACTTTCAAGAAGGGGGTAAACGAAGAAGGATAAAGTGTAATGCTTTGTCAGCGCTGGGAGAATCGATAACGACCTCTTGAATTTGGCCATTATCGATTCCTAACGCTGTTGGGCGATGCCGACAAAGTATCGCCTTCCTTCAGGTGGGATCTAATAGAATTTGACTAAGACGAGGTCACTTCCCGTGGAGGTTACTTGTCGTATCTCTAAGGAAAACAAGATAGTCGAGAGCGATAATTCTTTCTTGATTTTGACATCGAAGAGAGACGTAAGAGAGATCTATGAAACAAACTATACATATTGCACACAT